>PVJD01010941.1:0-49806 GCA_004026545.1 Mormoops blainvillei
AACCAATCCCCGCCTAAGCCCCCAGCCATAAAATACAAAAGAGAAGAATGTATTATGTGAAATGCACCATTTATATTCAAGACGGAAAGCAAGGCAGAGGGAAGGAGTTTAGGAATGATATTGACAAACAGGGTCAATAGCTTTTCATTAGCCTCTGATCCAGAAAGCAAAGTTATTCCCCTTGGTGCAGGTTTGGTTACATTCATACGAAGAATGCAGATTTAGAACATTTAATGATTAACAGTTTTATAATCAAAACTCTTGGTGCAAAAAAAAAAAAAAATTACAATTACTCTGCAGTCTTACAAGGCACGCCAAGCAAAACCAACCCAAACCAAACCAAACCAAAACAAACCAAAGGTCTTTACTCCGGAGCTAAGTTAACCCTGCCTCTGGGCAAGGAAACCACCTTAGTATGTTTCCCCAAAAAGTACCTAAACCATCACATGAATTCATCTTTCATTTAAGTAACAAAGCAGTAATAATAACTAACATTTATGCATCTGGTATGCTTTCAGGCATTTCCATTAAACCCCACTGTAACCTCATCAAGTTGGTATTATTTTTATCTCTGTTTTACATTTTAGGAAAGGCAGACATAGAGATCATATAAATGAACAAAGTTTATTAATTAGCAATTAGAGGAGCCAAGCTTTGACCTGTAAACGCAGAATTTCTTAAAAAGAGATAAATCAAAATTCAATATCGGTTATTTAGTAAAATTAATAGATAGAAGGTATTAAATATTTAGACCATTCTCAGCCCTATCCTTTAAAAAATAAAGCTGTTTTCTAAATCAATTCATGCAAACACATTCACCCTAACCTCCCACATACTCTTAACTATTATAACCCCTTTAAGAAGCAATATTTTCACAACAAAGCATTTCTAAAAGACTTGATTGCACTTTATATTATCTGATACATTTTTATCCAAAAGTCAAAACCTAATTATATATTTAAAAAATATGTGCATTAAATTTTAAGTTTTACTAAATTCTTCTGGAGCATTTCCTTATGAAAACAGTCATTTTAATACTAATTAAAATGATAATTTCTCATATACATATTTATCCTATAGTGTATAAATACATTGGCTTTTAATTCATCAAACATAGGCTCATATAAACACAAAAACACATATAAACCCTATTTTTCACTTTAAGTTATCAATAAATTCTGAACTACCAACAGTTAATATAACCCTTTTTTTTTAGTTTTGCCTAATATAGCAATCAGTCAAGTGTATATGTGAAAAACATTTAATTTCTTTTTTCTCTCAAATATTTTGTCCCCTTCATTTGAGCCACAGCTTCTCTTCGGCTCCCAAACTCCAGGAAGCCAATTTAAATGGAGTATTGAGAAAAATATTTAAAATTTTAAATATATCAACAGAATCCAGAGAGCAAAGTAACTGTTCTTATGATAGGACTCAAAGTATATTTCTACCCAGCAACCACTGAATCAAAAGAGAGATCGCAAAGACTTTTCACCGCTGAAAGGTGTATCAGGTGACATCTTGCACTTTCCCAAAGAAAGCAGTGCTAGCATACCAATATATATGAGCACCATGAAGACATTCTAAAAAGAATAAAATATTTGGAGAATTTGTTTTTCCCTTCTTCACTTTAAGCTTCTGAATATGCCATTACTAAAACAGCCTCTCTAATGTCAGGCGATCCTGATATAACTATCAGAACAAATTTGTGGATATCCTGTTGAGATTAAGTCTTTAACCTATGGCCCTCCCCCTATGTGATCAAAGCCAAATGAGCAATCTCAAATTACCATTTCCTACCAATGTTTTGCCATACGTGCCTTTAAGGCTCTGTAGTATAATATTCGTTATTTTGCTCAAGTCATACCCCTAATCCCACTGCATGTGTTCTTTTCCTGCGTGTCCTTATTGTCTTTGCTCCTTGCTCTTTGGTTTCTGTTTCTGATCTTTGCATCTTATGTGTTTTCTTTGCTCTCATTTCTAATGTATGTTATCTCACAATGTAATATTTTTAGGAGCAGGAAGGGAAATGAATGCATAAACGAGCAAAAAAAAATAAATAAAATTAGGAGCTAAGATAACAAGCATAACACAAAGTGGAGAAGTTTCATGACTTTCCTTCAGGCTTACTGAACATGTATTGAGCTCCTGGAGGCCTGAGTCTGTGCAATACTGTCATAGGTAATAGTGTATTTCTAGCTTTAGGTTGAAAATAAGCGTGGTTGAAAAGACAGCTCTCGGAACACCTCAAAAGATGACTAGCAGTATATGTTTTAGCTTATTTTGGAATATTCACTTCAACTATTCTGACATTGGCAATTCTATGAACCAGCAATTGGAAAATAATTCAGTAGTGTTTAACCACGTTCTTACTCAACCCTAAAAGACTAATAAATTTAATATATAATATTATTTAGAAAAGATTTAGAACAATTTCTCATCTTCCCTTCTCCAGAAGTGCTGCCAGTGCAAAATCGAATGCCCACATGGGTGAAATCAAATTCAAAAGAAAAATATAACAGGTATTTATTTTTCACCAGAAGAAAAGGGAAAATACAAATGTACCATGCATCTGATCTTATAAACTCAAAGCTGACTGACTATAGCCATGTCCATCTTTGGGGGTACAGGCTTAATGTCCAAAGGAAAAATAATTTTCTATATTTATTTTAACTTAAAATGACTGAAGGGGAATGAGGAAGAAAAGTCTGTCCAACATTTGGGTCTATAAAAGAGTTAGAGAGTGGTGATACTTCAGTTCACCAGACACATAAATGGGTCTTTGGACATGAAAATGTAGTCCCAGAGAAGAGTTAGAGGCAGTGAGCTAAATAAGGTGAAGAAAATTAAATTGAAGGGTAGAAGCCAAAAATGAGAAGGAGAGTCAAAAGGGGGAACCGTGGGGAACGCAGCATGGTCCGGGGTGCTTTACTGGCCAGGCAAAATTTCCAGTAGCAAAGTGAACAAAGGCTTTTATTGGATAAGACAGTTTGTAGGAATCTGACAGAATTTCTTACATTGCCCTAAAATCTCAATAAAGCCTATTAAGTACAAATGATTTGTCTGAGATTTTTGTAATTAAGAAAAAAGATTAGATATAAGTTTAGTTCAGTGTCATGTTGATAGAAGGGAAGAGATATAACAAGAGGTCAGTGTCAGAGCCCAGGGCCAGAAGGAATCACAGGCTGAAATCCCCTGGAAATCTACAATAACTTAGAGAGGTTCTGCACAGTATATAAGATTTTTGCTTAAATCTCAACCAAGTAAATTCAGCCAACATTCAGTTTATAAAAAACTAAACAATTATATTTTAAACAGAGGCGATGGGAAGTTTGAAAGAAACACCAAGACAGTTTGACATTTCTAAGCCTTCTTTAAAGTTAGTCTTCTCTGAAGAGAGAGAATTAACTCAAACAAACAAAAAAACCCCACTTGCTATCCTTTCCCACCCCAAGCTTCTAAAAGAAAATTCAACTGTCTACAACTAAATCAAAAAGTTTTATTCAGAATATTATTTGAAATATTTTCATAGGTCCAATGAGCATTTAAACTTTTCATAAAATTGGTAACTGTGGACTCCGAAGAGCGGAGCCTGAGTGCCTGATTTCCACAGTAACACCTGCTTGGGAGACTGTTAGTCGTCAGGAGCTTAGCACTAACACATCATTGGCAATAAAAACAACAGTGAAGGGGAGAAACCTGGTTTTGAGCAATCTTGCAAAAGGTTAATACCAAAAACTAGAAGGAGAGGCAAAAGGTGGAATAGTGAGAAACGCAGATATATTACATGTTGTCTTAGAAAGCTGGTGTGTGTCCCCATAAAACATGAAGGTGTCCAAAGCATGCCTTTTGCTGCAGTTGTCATCACTACTTAACTTTATTAGAATTCCTAGGAACCAGGTCAATGTTAGAAAATTGGACATCAGCCCAATCACTACATTTTGTTGACAGCTTAGCTATTCCAGGGCTTGAATCTCAGTTTCTCACATTTAGCAGACAGAACAGACTTCTGTTTCCAATAAGATCTTAACAAAAAAAAAATCTATGAAGACCACATGTTTACAGAAGTCTGTGCACTGTGAGGAGAAGAATGTGACAGTATGTGACAAACTGTAGACCCTCTGAAAATGTTCTACAGAATTTCATTAAGCTTCTTGGATAAAGTAAGAATATGGAAAGGTACACAAATTTAAGAATCCTAATGAGGAATTATTCTGGGTGAAAATGTTAATCATCATGTAGTATTTATGTTCCCAACTTATTGGTTTTCCTTAGAATTATATAAGCAGTCAACCGAAATACGTGCCATCAACATGTTATTTATCTTAATGAAGAGAGACACACTTAAATTTCCTTATTATATCTAGACTGACCATATCTCAATTGATAATATTGTGAGACCAGTAGAGATATCACATAGCTATATATTTTTAGAAGCACTGTTATTCTTTACAACTGAGGATAAATTAATTAAGAGCTAACAGAGTTCTGATAGAATTCTGATTTACTGTTGTACCACAAAAGTAATATTTTATTCACTAACCTCTCTTTTGTTTGATTTTTTTATGCTTCTAACTCTCAGACTTCTACACTTATAGAAACATCTTATGTCTCTAGACTTTACCCTTTATATATAAGAGACAGCAGAAATATCTTCTGTATTGGGCTATACTGCCTTATTATCATCAAATTGGAAGAAAATAGAAAGTTTCACTTAGGATATGGAAGAAAATAGTTTCCATTCTGTATGACTGTAGTCAAAAGCATCAATTCATTCATTTTTGTCCTTTAGGGGATATGAAAAAGGATCACTTCAATTCAAAAGAAGCTATGCACCCCTATATTTATAGCAGCGCTATTTACAATAGCCAAGTGCTGGAAACAGCTGAAGTGCCCATCTGTGAATGAGCGGATCAAAAAACTGTGGTACATTTACACAGTGGAATACTACACAGCAGAAAGAAAGACAGAGCTCCTACCCTTCGCAACAGCATGGATGTATCTGGAGAATATTATGCTAAGTGAAATAAGCCAGTTGGTGAAAAACAAATACCATATGATGTCACCTATAAGAGGAATCTAATGAACGAACTAAACTAATGAGCAAAATAGAACCAGAGACATGGAAACATGGAACAGACTGAGAGCAGCTACAGAGGAAGGGGGAGGGAGATAATGGTGAAAAGAAGAGGAAGTGACTAGACAAAGAACGTGTATGAATGACCCATGGTCATGGACAACAGTGTGGGGATTGACTATGGGAGTGGATGATGGGATGGGCAGAGGAGGGCAAAGGGGAAAATATTGGGACAATTGTAATAGAATAACAATGAAAATGAATTAAAAATTAAAAATTAAGAAAAGGATCACTTCATACTTTAAGAGGTCACTCAAAATATCTTTTCTCTACTGACATTCTATCAAAAATTAATGTTTCCTAAATAGACAGCAACATTCAAAGTGATGTTGCTCTGTGGGTTCCTTAGAACGTATATTTATCAATCTAAAGTTTTATACTACCGGGCTAGCCCAAACAAGTTTAGAGATTTTTACAAACAGAATTTAAACACAGTAGATTCAAAAGAGTATGAAACATATAGTAAAAATTTTTAAATGACATCCTTCCTCTCTCAGTTTCTGCTAAGAAAGCGAGCCCCCAAAGGCCGAGAAGAAAATAATAGGAGGCAGCAGTTCAAAATACAGTGTAACCATCTAAAAAAGACTTAAAAAGATGAGGTATCGGCTTGCTCGGGCTGCGATAGCAGGTCCCACAGACTGCTTAAGCAACAGACGATTATATTCTTATCATTCTGGAGGCGAGATTCCCAAATTAAGGTGTTGGCAAGGTTGGTTTCTTTCCTGAAGCCATTCCCTTTGGCTTGTATACAACCATTTTCTCTCTGTATCTTCACATCATCTTCCCTGTGTAGACCTCTGTGTCCAAATTTCCTCTTCTTATAAGGACAACGGTCATGTTGGATTGGAGCCCACCCTAATGACCTCATTTTACCTCTTTAATGACCCTGTCCATAAACACAGCTACATTCTACGGTACTGAGGATTAGAACTACAACATGTGAATTCGGGGAGGATACAACTTAGCCCATATCAAATGATAATCAAAATCTTGTGACCTGAAGCTCAAAAGAACATAAAGGATATAAGATACTGAGCCCGAGGAGCCAAAAGAGAAGCTATTTTAGAGGAAGTTATTGGGGTTCTGTGGTACTTTCCCTATCCAACCATAAAGGAGGAGGGGTGGCTACTTCACCCGCATTCTTTATCAAGTCAGAAAGGCTTTCAAGGAACTATCTATACAGGCTGACATATATTCCACAAAGATTAGAGGAACATAAGAGACCTGTTTTTGACCTGTGGCTGGGAAATTTCATGTAAAAAATGAAGCTAATGTAAAGGTTATTTTATGTGTCAATTTAACTAAGCCTCAGAGTGCCTGGATATTCAGCCAAACATTATTCTAGGTATACCTGTGAGACTATTTTTTTGTTGCGATTACCATTTGAATTGGTAGAATAAGTAAAGCAAACTTTCCTCCCTAATGTGAATAGCACTTATCCAATCAGATGAGGACCTGAAAAAAATAAAATATCTGATCTGCCTGCAGTAATAAAGAACTCCTTCTTCCTGAGGTCTTGAGCAGGGACATCGGTCTTTTCTTGCTTTTTCTTGCTTTTGGCCTCAAAGCGAAACTTTGGCTCTTCTTGGGCCTCGAGGCTACCAGCTCTCAGACTGAAACCTACACCGTCCGCTGTGCTGGCTCCCAGGCCTTTAGATTGGGGCTGGAACTAAATTCTCTGCTCTCCCGAATCTGTCTACAGCTCGCTGACTGCACCCCCGGGGAGCTCTCAGCCGCCATAATCACGTGAGCTAATTCCTTATAATAAATCTATTATACAGATACATAGGGTGATAGATATATATAGATATACAGACATTATACCTATATATATAATAGCTTTAATATAAGGAAAATATATGTGTTTCTAATGGTTTTGTGCTTTTAATATTTCATTATAATAAAAAATTATTTTGTAATTCCCTTTTTTAATCTAAACTTTATTTTTCAATTGTAGTTTACATTCACTATTATTTGGTATTAGCTTTAGGTGTACAGCATAGTAGTTAGACAATCATATACTTTACAAAATGTTACCCTCAATATTTCCAGTGCCCACCTGGTACCACACATAGCTGTTACAATGTTATTGACTGTATTCTTATGCTGTAATGTACTCCTGGTGAATATTTTGTAATTGCCAATCTGTACTTCTTAATCCCTTTTCTTTTTCACTCAGTCTCCCCAATTGCGCTCCCCTCTGGTAACCATCAATCTGTTCTTTGTATACATGAGTTTGTTTCTATTTTGTTTGGTTGTTTATTTTTTCTTTCAAATACACACACAGACACACACACACACACACAAATATTCTTGTTGGTTCTGTTTTCTCTGGAAAACCCTAATATAGTTAAAACTGTGAAGAAATGACCATACTAGAAACAAGTTGGATTTCCACTGTTGATAGAATGGATGAGTGTTTTCCCATGATCCTGATGTAATCATATTGGTGGAAGCTGCCTTTAAGGTCATCTTTCTAAGAGACTCTGTCAGTGAGACCCTCCTCAGATGAGAGACACTGGAGGTGTCTATTGGAATGGGAAGCTGAGAGGGTGTCACATGGCTCCCAACAGAGAAGAGGCATTGCCAGATACCAGGTAGGCTGTAGTCTTAGAATTCTCAAAGAAAACCATCAAAGTGTCTCAATGGAGAAAGATTTGATGTTGAACTTGAGCACACAAATGCCAGGTCAAAATTATGCTTGTTAATATGTGTGAAGGTGGTGGGAATGTATAAACTTCCTGTTAGATGTTAGTTTTTACAATAGGCAGTAGAGGCCATTGCCCTGGATAATCTAAGGTTTTTATTTTGGTTAGAATTTTTCTTGCTATGATTCTGAAGTCCAAAATATATCATACCATCTTCTTCCAGTTTTGTATATTATCTTTTAGATTCACTGTGACCAATTTCTGTTTGCCCATTTCCTAGACTAATTTGTGAAGAAATATTGCCAGATTTTCACCTGATTGTTTAAGCCTGGCATTGTGCTAGGGGTATTTCTGATGTAAATATCTATGTAACACTGAAAATAAGGATAGTTAGTGGGTATGGTCTCTGTCTTTTGCAATTGTTTATTGTTATTATTGTTTAGAGATGCCCAGAAGAGCATAAAAGGAACAGACATTAATAGGTAACTCAAAATATGAACGATTTTGCCTACATAATAAAGTATAAACTTCATAACATGGTATGCAAAATTGTAAGCAATCTGAACCCATTTCATGTCAGTTCACCCCTTACTATACCCTCCTGTCCCCTCCAGACTACTTGCCATGAGCCAAATACGCCTTCTACTTATTTTTCTTCTCTCTCTGCCTGAGGAACTACTTGGCATTCTTCAAGAGTCTCCAAAAAAGCATTTGCATCCACTAACACTCTCACTTGTGAAAGCTTCCCAAGTCCCCCAAAGGGTCACAAATTTTTCAACTCCTACTACTTTTTCTATATTTCTGTTACACTGCTTATCATATCACAATTGGTAATATCTAATTGTCTCATCAGGGCAACAATTTGATTGAGGAAGGGAGAGCAAAGAAACCAATACGAGTCTGGTCCTATATAGATTTTTTCTCTCCCCAAACCCAGACCTACTGCTTATCCTAGCACCTGGAATACAGAACAAAGGGAAATCACTGTGCAGCATCACCTCCTAGAATTTTCTGTGTTGCTTTTTTTTTAGAACCCTTGCCCTAGAGTTGATCTAGAATATGTTAAATAAAGAACTTTGGAAAATTGAAGTATCAGGAGAGGAGAAAGATATTGTGCAGAAAAAAATATTTGAAGAAGTAATCACCAAAACCTTCTCAAATGTGATGGAAGACATAAAGCTAAGTGAACACGAAACAGAATTAAACTAAAAGAAAGACACATATAGGCTCCTTATAACCAAACTTGTGAATTAAAAGATAAATACAAAAATTTTAAGCTGGAAAAAAATAATGCATTTTGTTTCAACAGAATTGTGTCCCCCTAAAATACATATGTTGAAGTCCCAACTCCCAGGATTTCAAAATGTGACAGTATTTGGACATAATGTCATTAAAGAGCTGCTTAAGACAAAATTAGAACACTGAGGTGAGCCCCAGAACGGCACACAACTGGTGCCGTTCTAAGAAGAGCAAATGTAGACACAGACTCGTGCAGAGGGCAGACCATGAGGGCACACGGGAAAAAGACGGCAATCTAGAAGCAGGGAGAAAGGCCCCAGAAGGAATCAACCAAGCAGACACCTTGTTCTCAGAAACTAGCCTCTGGAATTGTGAGAAAATAAATTATTTTCTTTAGATCGCCTAGTCTGTGGCACTTTGTTATGACAACCCCAGCAATCTAACAGGCATTTGCTCTGTACATTCAACATATTTCAAATAAAAAAAAATTTAACATACATTTTTTAGTCAAAATTGATAGGAAATTCTAAAATTTACAGAAAAATTCAAAGGACCTAGAATGGCCAAAAATAAAGAGAACAAGTAAATAACATTACAGGACTTAACATCAAGACTTACTATAAAAATTTTAAAGTAAAATTTACTTTAGCATTCACCTCAGAATAATACTGTCCATCATGCTATTTAAAAAAATTAGTCATCATCTCATGAACCCATGAATTTAGCTACTTTTCAATATTTTCCATAGCTTCATCTATGAGGAAGATCCACAAGAGCCCTAAATTATCTTGTGGAGGGTCAGCCCCTTGTAGTGCAGGCTTCCCCCGCGAGGTGAGTGTTCTAGGAACCCATCTGTATCAGTGCACCAGCTGGCGTTGTTGTGAGAGGTTACATTGGGCTTCAGTGATTCTTTTTTAAGACTCTTTTGATGCATTTACCCATTTCATGATGGGTGATTTATGAGCATAGCTTCCCACACTGTGCTGAGAGCTCAGCAGCAGTTTTTGACCAAAAATGTCATGACCCCTGTCCTCCACCCTCCCTATTCACCCGATCTCATGCTGAGTAACTTTTTTTGTTGCTGTTTCCCTGAATGAAAAATGTCCTCAAAGGGATACATTTTGCTGATGTGGAAGAGGTGAAACAAACAAACAAAAAAAAGCAAAAGCACAAAAAGGCATAAAAATTGAAGAGTTCAAAAACTGTTTTGAGCAGTGGAAAAAAAGTCTCAACAGGCGTACTGCGTCAAATGAAGAGTACTTCGAAGGTGACTGAAGTTTAAACTTGTAAGAATAAATACACAATTTTTTATAAATACATTCCAGTTTTGGGGGGTCGCCCCTTGTATATCGATAATACTTTAGCAGTTTCCAAATGTACCATATTGTTGATTCATTCACGTTGAACTCAGAGCCAGAAGCACAAGAACTGATGCCTGAGCAAAATTTATCTAAATTGTGTATTTTCTTAGTAAGACACATCACACACAGCCTTCTGAAGCTTATGAACGCTAGATAGCACTTCAGCAACAGGCTTGGGAGGCCATTTAAAAAAGTAAAACCACCAGCCAAAAGCGCAAAAATGCAAACAATGTGGCACCGAACAGAATGCCAAAAGGGCAATTGTTTACAATACGAGAGCTGAAACCAGAAGGCAGACCAGAATTTTCAGATTGTCACTGTTCTGCACATGTCTGCAAATGACTGCAAAAATGCCAGTGATTTGGGGGTTACAAATAAATTTTATCAAGTAGGTGAATTTGCAAATACAGAATATACACATAAAGATCAACTGTGTGTAGTTTGCTATACTTCGATTATACTTCAACAAAACTGTGAAGAAAATTGTGGGTCCATGTTCACATGAACAAAGAAAGGCACTTAAGCAACTCACGCAGAATGAAGCCTTCAATTGCCGAGGTGTACAACTGCTAGTCAGTGACTCTAGGGAAATATGCTGGAGTCTCTACCCATTCCCTCTGTGCCATCTGCAGAACAAAACCACAACTGAAAAATGACAGTAGCACCAGCTGCCAGCTTGGTGACATTGATGCTTAACTTCAACACTTCAGACACAAAGTCACATCCACACTTCAAGAATGAAGTATGTGGAAAAAATGAAGATAATATCAAACCATCCTCAGCTACAGTTTATACATGGATTCGCCCACTCCGAGGAGAGAACCAGTACATCATCTCTGGGGAGGCTTTTTCCAGGGCTACTCATTCCCAAGTTTCTAACAGCCACTGTGACCTGGAAGAAGTCTGTACGTTTTTTTCTGGTGTAAAAGTAGCACACTGAGGGTGTTGCTGGAATGACTCTTGTGCAGGCAATTAGAGGCTGCAGCTCACCCCATGCCTTTTTCCAAGTTCAGTTAGCATACGCATCACCAAATAACTTCAAAAATTCTAGGGTCCTCCTACAACCAATCAATATGCCATCACTTCTTAAATGTGTCACTGGCCTTCGACTGTTGCTAAGCTACTCATTTTAACTTTCTCCACATTTCGTTTTAAATTATGCCTCATCATTCTTATCTGTAGATCATGTGTGTCTAAATGTCAACTCCTTTATCTCTGTTTAGTTGTTTTAATCCAACAGCCATTTTAGTTTAGTTGTTTTAATGTGTTTCAAACATTTTTACGTAGCTCTGGCTGGTGTGGCTCAGTGGTTAGGTATCATCCCACAAATTGAAAGGTCGCTGGTTTGATTCCAAGTCTGGGCACATGCCAGGATTGCTGGCCAGGTCCCCAGCCGGGGGCACCTACTAGAGGCAACTGATTGCTGTTTCTCTCACACATCGATGTTTCTCTTCCTTTCTTTTTCATTCCCTTCCCCTCTCTCTAAAAATAAAATTTAAAAATCTTAAAAAATTTTTTTCAATATAAACACTTGATGTTTGCAGTTCAAATAAAAAGATAACAGTATGTGTAATACATACACAAGATATTTAAAACAATTTTTATTAACTTAAATGTCTTGGCCTCTATGCTGCTGTCTTTTTGACAATTTTTTTTCTGTTTCTATCTATCTGAGTGTATGTATTTCTATCATTTTCCATTCTTAACTTCCTCTTTTTCTTCTCTGATTATTATCACTCCTTGTCATTGTTCATCATTGCAGATCTTTTCAGTAATCTACAGGGTCCAGCAGAAGTAACACCTGCTTGAGTGTGGTTGGTAGGGTAATAATATGAGTGTAATAATGTATAGTTTTAATTTGAACATGTTGCCCAACATGTCATATGATGTGCTTGAGTGTGATATTGTTACGTTACAGAATTGAATGTTTATATTTTTGTAATAAAAGAGTTTGTAATAAAAAAGGGGGTGTTATTTGTGCCAGACCCTGTATATTTCAGTTTTTGTCATTTTTGTAGCTAATTTTTTAATTTTATTTTTTTCATTTTCATTCTGTTTTTATGGAGGACCACATAGGGTGGGCAATAAGAGTTTGGTCCCTAGAACCAGACTTCTCAGGTTAGAATGCTGGTTTTGCCACTTATTAGCTATAATTTGAGTAAATTACATAAACTCTCTGGGTTCAGTTTTCTCATCACAGCATTTGTGAGCTTTACATGATTCATCCTTGAAAATCACTTTAAAAGGTGCCTATGTCACAGTGATCACTACTGCTGTTTGCCAAATACATTAAATATTAAGTGTAATTTATTATCAGAAATATTCTACAGACATGGACACAGGGTTACTGAATTAAGTGGAAATCATAACAGGAACATGGTAAAACGGGGTTGAGAAGGAAAGATCTGCGGCTGGGCAATGGTAGGACTTGAGAGGAACACGCCTCTTATACACAACTGGAGCTTCATGGTCCTCCTGGTCTCTATGGATACATGTAAGGGTGAGCGGCAGCCGCTTCTCCTACAAGAGACGTAAAAAAACAAACAAGCGAGCAAGATCGAACCAGAGACACAGGAATAAAGAACAAACTGACAGTGAGCGGAGGGGGAGGGGGATAAGGGGGGAAAGAAGGGAAAGGGGCAAGTCAAGGGACTTGTATAAAGGACACATAGACAAAGACAATGGGAGGGGAAGGACTGAATGTGGAAGGTGGGGGTGGGTGGGGGAGAGTAATGGGGAGGGAAATGGGGACACCTGTAATTGAACAACAATAAAAAAAACAGAAAATCTATGAAAATATTTAGAGAGGTAAGACTGGGGGAAGTATAGGAAGGTGGGTGATGGAGATGGAAACGGGAAGGACATATGTTAAGGTAACAATTCAGAGATAAGTCAGATAAGGTTTTTTAGGGTAAATTGTAAAGGAGGATAAAGTCAGTTAGGGTTCCACCTAACCCAGGATTGGAGTCTATTGAACAGCATTTTAAATAAGGCAGAGGCAGTGTCAGGCTTAGGGTGAAAAAAAGAAAAATGAATCTAACATGGTGGATAAAAATATATTACAGTTGTACAGCATTATTTTGGTGGCCCCGAAGAGAGGTACACATGTGAATGGACCGCTTTTCTCTCTGTATAGTACTTTTTAACAAAATGAAATAAAAGACAACAAAAGAGTAAGTGTTGAAAAAAATTTCACCCTGAAAAGATATCCTCTACTTCAGGAATCTGCCTTAAAGAGTCCCAGTGAGAATCTCTAACCTTTGGTTACAAGATCATTGTGCTCCTCGACTGTGTCTCTGGGGCCCTCTCACTGATGCGCTCGAAGGACCAGTATAGGCTTGTCTTTTGGTCTAAATGTTGAATCACAACAAAAAGTAAGGTAATATTCATTTCTTATACAATATTACCTCTGTCATGATATTTTTGTTAGAGTCCTGAATTCAACGTTCATCTTTCAGGAGAAGTCACTATCTCATTCAAGCATTCTTTCAGTAAACCTCTAATGAGCTCCTACGATGGGTTGGGCACAATCTTAAATACTGGTTACAAAAATATATGTAAACCATTTTTTGCTCTTGGAATCTAAACCTAGTCAAAAGACCTACACATCAAAAAGTAATTGCAATAGAATGTGATAAGTGTTAATGAGACTCGGTACAAATACTACAGGTACATCAAGAACATAGCACTAACTAGGCCAGAGATGCTTCTGAAATAAATGGAAAATTTTTGTCTGCATAATACTCTATTACTGTGATTCTTTCTAATCCACATATAGTTGGGACTCCTTTACTATGATATATTTATTCTCATGGCTCCAGTTTTTCAGAATCACACTGCTTAAATTTTTATTAATTTCATTCACTGGGTTATATTTTATACTGTTATCAACTTATTCAAGTTGACTCTGTATTTCCCAGAACTTCTTTCACTATACGGTTGACCCAGAGAAATCTTCAGGGGACTCAGGAGGTGGGAAGGAAGAACCATTATCCTCTGAAGGTCAGCGAAGGGTGCCAGCGGTCACTACAGCTCCAACGCTTCATTGCCGACCTGCTGGCTCACCTAGTGGCCTGCCATGGAATCCTGACAATGCTGAATTTTACCTGAGCTCTCTGAGTAAGTAGGGATAATCTGTGACATGAAAAACATAAAAGGGGAGGGGTTAAATGTCTGAATTTGTAAAAGGGGATGGAGGTAATGCATTCAGAAGGAAAAAGACTGCTGTGAATCTGGATTTGTTTTTTTATTTGTTCCTCCGTCCACTCCTTCTGGACCTCCTCCTTCAGCTTCTCTGAGTCCTGGTCCGGCTCGGCGGTCGGCCCGGTGGCGAAGGGTCCAGCTTCTCCTGAAGGTCACTCAAGGTTGGAAGCACTGAGAGCCAGACGTGGGGTCCAGCTGGCTCTCGTTGATTCTTGTCAGACCTTTTCACCCTACTTCACACTCAGGTCTGCTGACCTACAAGTAACCTTAGGCCGACTTCCAGGGACAGAGACAACAGCCTTGCAGAGATTCTTCATTGGTTCTCGCAATTATGGAACCCTTAATGATATAATAAATCCTTCATTTAATTTCACTGATAGTGGTTCTAACTCTGTGACTGTACGCTGGCAGATATACTCACAGCACATAATAATGCAATCAGGTACAATTTCTAATTTCTGCCTTGAATTATGTTTTTAAAATTAATGCATCATTAATATCCCTGTTATGACAGCAACAACTTTTTTATATCATAAATATTAAAAGCAAAGAATATTAACTTCCTATAATTAGATAATCTAATATTGTTTTCTATTTCTAACTGTTTTAGCAATTGTTTTCTACAAATCCTTTAGCTAAATTATCAAATATATTCCTCGAAGACACAGTACAGCAGAGTACTTAGAAGTGCAGGCTCTCGAGCCACACCGTCTGGTTTTAAATTCCAACTTTACCATTTACGTATATGTGATCCTGAGCAAATTACTTAACTCCTTTGTTCCTCTACTTTTTTGTTTGTAGAGTAAAGGTAAAAATAGAATCTACTTATACATCATTTTGGATATATTTGATGATTAACTGAGTTCAAATGTTACCTATCATAATACACAGTACATATTAATTTATATAACTTGTGTAATTTAAAATATTTTAAAAGTTCAATGTGATCCCAAGGAAAGAGATTGTCAATTTCAGGAAATACATGTAGCAAAATAAGTACAATTCTACATTATCTCATTATATTACTTCAGAGAGTCACATTTTATTGTTTGAGTGATAAAAGATAGGGGGACTTGAATTAGATAACATTCATTCTAGAAAAACATGCATCTGTGATGAAAATACCTCTGGCTGGGTTAAGGAGTTCACTTAAGAATGTTGTGGGAAAAGAGCATGAAAGTCTTTGAATTCATGCTCAGGAGTTTGAACTTTATCTCTGTAGCAAAGAAGAGCCTTTGATGCTTTTTGAGCAGAGGAATGATATGGTATGTTAGCTGTTTTAGCCTGATTTTTCTATTCTTGGCATACAGAATTGACTGTATAAGAAAAACCAAAACAGACAGGCCTGTTATGGAAATAGCAACAGTTTATATGGTGATGAGGATGTATACTAAAATGGTTAGAAATGAAAAGAGAAGGAAGATCAAGGGACCTCACAATCTCCTGGTTTTCAGAAATACATCACCTCGCACCCAATTAAAGTTGCCATATTTAGAAAATAAAACATAAGAAATCCATTTTAATTTAAATTTCACATAAACAACAAATTACTATTTAATATATATGTTCCAAATATTGCATTTATCGTTTCCTTGAAGCTCAAAATTTTAATTTAATCTTTATTGTATTTTTTTCATGACTATTTAATCCCCTTCTACCCACCTCCTCTGCATAATCACCACACGATTGTCCATGTCCATGAGTCCCTTTTCCTTTTTGCTCAATCTCTCCACTCCCTAACTTCCCCGCCTGCTGTCATCCCACTCTCCATCTATGAGTCTGTCTCTATTTTCCTTGTTGGTTCAGTTTGTTCAGTAGATTCCACATGAGAGTGCAATCATATGGCATTTGTCTTTCTGTGACTGGCTTATTTCACTTGGCATAATATTCTCCAGGTCTATCCATACTGTTGCAAAGGGTAAAATTTTCTTTCTTTTTTTTTTTTAGGGCCAAATAGTATTCCATTGTGTAAACGTCCCATAGTTTTCTTATCCACTCATCTCCTGATGGACACTTGGGCTGCTTCCATATCTTGGTGACTGTCAATAACGCTGCAATGAGCATAGGGGTGCTTATGTTCTTTTGAATTAGTGCTTTGGGTTCCTTCAGATCTATTCCCAGAAGTGATACAGCTGAGTCAAAGGCAGATCCATTTTTAATTTTTTAGAGGTATCTCCTCAAAACTGGACATTCTGTATTTTTATCTAGAAATCCTATTCCCAATAACCATATTTTACCTTTATAATCAGGATAATCACCCTAGACAATAATTTAATTCCCCTGTTTGACTGTTCATTCGCTGATATAAAAAGACCATGGTTATGTCTTCTAGTAGAAACATTCCTCTTCATATTTAAGGCAGCAGTGCCCAAAGTCATGGGAACAGAATGCAAAACACCAGGCATACAGTACATCTTTTGGACATACCAGAATACTACATTCTGTTATCATCTTTAACAAGTTACTCCATTCTCTCATTACACAGTTCTTCCACTGTAACAGCTGATTTGGTGCATGATAAAACCAGTGAATCCTCTGGGTTAAAGCCTATTTCTATTGATCACTACTTTTCCTATAAAAATTTTATTTAGCCAAATATGGCAGTAAACGCAGCACGATGGCACTGGCAGGATCACTGTAGGTAGGAAAGGCAGATCCATATTCTGACTAAGTGTTATTCCAAACAAGACAAATCACTGCTTCTTTTAAAATGAAAGAGGTCAGCTGTAATCAACTTCCATTTGGAATGTCTGATTTCCCCAGAAATGGTGTCATATCAGGAGCTAGGCATTGGTCTTTGCCATTGGCACAGTATTCATCAGTCACAATAACCATAGCGGACTTGGTGAGTGGATGTCTATTTTAACTTATAACTAGCTCCTCTTCCTGTCATCAGGAACACTTTGTTAATGTGTCCAATGAGCAAGAACAATGACAGCTAATCAGAAATGCTGCTATGAGCCACTACTGAGTGACTATCTTCTGGAGGGCTTTGGTATGCAACAGGAATATTTTACACTCTTAACAGTTTCATACATGCATGTCTTCCTCATATTTGTTTTGGTAATTTCTAATCTTGAGTTTTCAGGATCCTGGCCATTCAGTCAAATTAGCCCTTGCTTATGAAGAG
Organism: Mormoops blainvillei; assembly: GCA_004026545.1. Lineage (NCBI taxonomy): Eukaryota > Metazoa > Chordata > Mammalia > Chiroptera > Mormoopidae > Mormoops > Mormoops blainvillei. The sequence goes on from PVJD01010941.1 coordinate 17,716, forward strand.
ATATATATCCACATTTCTGGTCATCGTTGCTTCAACAGAAAATGAACATATAGATGTTAAGCCCATTAGAAGTATTTCCGATCTTTCTATCTCCCAGCCTTTCAGAGCCATCTCTGAACGGGACTGGAATACTTGTATTTCAGGTTGATGCCAACATAACATGTGAACCCTTATGTAAGTAAGGTCCCAATATCTGGGTCTTTTTGTTTTTTGGCTTTTGGTTTTTCTAATTACCTAATCATAGATAACTCTCCATGAGGCCATAAGTAGAGCTGAAAGACATAGGTTTCAAGGCAGCAGTAGCAAGTGCCTTGGAAGTTACAGCGACTTGCTCACATCCTTATGGTAACAGGACACATTTCCACTTGTTGACAGAGTGCCACTACATATGCTTGACATTAGAGCTTAGTGGACCAGATAATGTATTTGTTTTCTTTTTTAACAGCTATGTACAAATTACCACAAGTTTAGTGGCTTAAAATGATACCCTTTCACTAGTTCACAGTTCTGTATATCAGGAGTCTAGCACAACATGAATGGATTTTGGGCTTAAATCAAGGCATATGCAGGACTATGCTCCTTTCTGGAGGCTCAGGGTAAGAATCTACTTCCAAGTACACTGAGGTTATTGGCAGAATTCAGTTCCTTAAGATTGTAAGACTGAGGTCAATGTTTCATTGGCATGTGGCTTTTTTCCATCTTCAAGTCAGCAATAGTGTAAAAGCCTGATCATGCTTCAAATCTCTGATTTCCTCCTCTAAACTGACTGAAGAAAATTTGCCATTTTTAAATGGCTCAGTTGATTATATTAGTCCCATTGGGATAATGGAGAACAATTTCCCTATTTCAAGGTTACCTGATTAATACTACATCTTTAAAGGCAATGGTGTAGCACCAAAACTCTAAGGTTTTATACAGATTCTTCTACTTGAGCTCGACATAAGTTTATAGAGCATCTGTATCTTCCAGAAACACCTTAGTTACCATTGAATCTATTAATGCTCACTGAATTTCAGTCCACTGAAATTCAGCAGCCTTATGGGTTACATAGAAAATAAATCAAAACAATGGTTTTAAGTCAGATGCTTGTTCACACAACCTACATTTCAATTATGTGGATCAATTAGTTTTAGTAGTTGTGCCATCTATTTCAGTCTAGAAGAACATCATGACCAAATAGGCCATTCTGTCAGAATCTATCAGAACACTCTGTTTGATTCTCCAGCTTTGCTACTCATTTGTTACCACACCCATTTTTTACATATTTGAGTCCAGCCACTCTTGGATCCCATCAAGCCTTAAACAACATGTGTTTGAACTGCATGGATCCACTTATATGCAGACTTTTGTTTAATAAACATGTACAGTATTATAGATGTATTTTCTCTTCCTCATAATTTCCTTCATAACATTTTCTTTACCCTGGCTTACTTTATTTTAAGAATACAGTATATAATACATATGACATCAAAAATATACTAATCAACTGTTTATGTTATTGATAATGCCTGGTCAACAGTATGCTATTGGTAGTTTAGTTTTGGGGGAATCAAAAGATACATGTGGATTTTTGACAGCAGGACCCCTAATCCCCATGTTGTTCAAAAGTCACCTCTACATGCAGAGCGGTGTCCTAGATTATGCCCGAAAGCTTACCTATCTCATTGCTTCTCCCCCACCCCTTTCCAAAGTATTGGTGCCATTATTCAAGATGCAGGGTTGTGCAAGAAGAAAAACATTCTTAATCTAATAATTACCACACAAATGATTCACTTTCTTCAATAAAGAATTTTATTAGATGTTGGTTACATAAGGCCAGTTAAAATTTGCTCAGTATTTACTTTCAAGAAACAGTCAACTTATCCAGTCTTACAAGGCATTTGAGCTCTGAACTTTCTCTATTACCTTTGAGCTCTGCTTGAAAACAAGTCAATTCTTGCTTGAGCTAATCTCTTTCTAGTAACACCTGGCTAAATGTCACTAATAGCAGCCAGCACACAATGTCACCCTCTTTCAAACCTTCCCCTAAGGGGATTCTCTCTTTCAAGTTATCACAAGTGATAATTTTATCCATTGTGTTGACATAGAATGAGGGCTCTACAGTTATCTAGCTACATAGCTTTCTCATTGCTGTTTGCCACCTATTTGCTATCGATAAATGAACTTCACCTATCTTATTGTTACAGCAGCACCAAAATTATAGCAAGGTTTCTGAATTTAGTCCGGTTTTATTTAGTCAGAAAACAATCACTCTAGATATTTCAACCAGGAAGAAATATAATAGAAATGTGGCAATTTTTTAAAATGACACTTTTTTGACACTCTAACCATTGAGAGCTGGGATTAGTGTCCGCTCCCCTTGAATCTATTTTGACTTGTATCTCCTTCAACAATAGAGTAACCCCATATAACTTTGAAGTCTAGATATAAAAAATGCACAAAGCTTATGCAGAGATGGATTTAATGGAGGACGCACTGGGTTCAGACCCTGGGCCCCAACTTCTGAAGGCCTGTATTTTTATTTTCCCTCTCTCTCTCTTTTTTTTTAAGGGGCCCAATATTTTCTTCTGCGCCTGGGGCCTCAACTGACCTTAATCCACCTCTGAGCTTATGCCCAGTTCACTTGGGAGAGTCACCATGGGGAAGCCAGATGCCATGTCAGAAGACTATGCTAGAGAGACTAGCTGATAGCCAGCATCAACTGCAAACCATGTAATGAGCTATACTGAAATACAATTTATTTGATACTACATGACATATAACTGTAACCACATAAGAGGCTCCAAGCAAAAACTTTCCAGCCATAGTTCCCCAAAGTTCTAACATACAAAACTATGGGCAAAGTTAAATGGTTATTCTAAGCTGTTATGTTTAATGATAATTTTTACCTAGCAATACTAACCAGAACAGTAAGAATTAGGTGCAAATGAAATTTCTGGAGATGGTTTCTTTCACACATGAAAAATTAAATGCCATAGAGATATTTCTCCCACCATAAAAAACTACAAGACTGGAAAAAATCCATGAAACTGGATTTTTTTAATGCCTTTTGCATGCCTCAGGAAGCAGAGAACAAAGGGCTGTGATTCTGAGGACCATGTGATTGCCCAAGCTTACTACGTGGAGGTAGTTTCCAGGCTGAAGATCACAAAGGTGAACAAACATGGAACCCAGAGGCCTCACGAAGCTGAGGATAGAAGAGACAGTGAAAGGAGTTCAGTGAAGTCCAGGCAGCTGGAATTTGAAAGGCAGAGTGTGGAAACAAGGGATTAGAGAAAAAGCCCCAGAGATCAACAGTCTTTGTTCAATACTGATCTGGAGAAGCATGGCTTGCAATGTCATGGGACCAGAGCATAAAATCATGGAAAATAATCAGTAGATCAAATAATAGCCAGAGCTTATGCAGGGATTTGAATAGCGCATTTGCCATCCCCAGAGTGGAGCGACATTGAATCTACAGGGCAATTTCCGGCCTTCTGAAGGGTAGGACTTCAGATGTGCTTAGACCCAATTAAAGGCTGTTCTATATCCAAACCTAACAGTGTAAAATTCACAATGTTCATCATGCAATAAAAACTTGTAATGTATGCAAAGAAGCAGGAAAATGTGGCCCATAACCAGGAGGACAATTAATTAATAAAAGCAGAACCTGATATAAAAGAGATTAAACACTTTAAAAATATAATACAAATATAATAAACATGCACAGAGATGTAAAGGGAACAAGAACATGAGGAGGAAAAAGCTATAAAAAAGAGTCAAATGGAACTTTTAAAGATAAAATACAGTATTAAAATTGAAAAATTATGAAATTAAAATTGATTAGACACTCCAGAAGAAAAGAGCAGTGAACTTTAAGGCAGAGCAATAAAATTACTCAAAATAAGGCCTATGGAGAAAAGTCTAAAAACCTTAATTCCAAGCAAAACCATATTTTCCCTATATGTACATTTCAACTTAACTACCTTTCAGTTTACACAAAATTTGTTTTTGGTTACTTTTTCATGAGGTCTTAAGGACTTGGGATCTCAAGTCACTTATTTCAGAGTTGACAATAAACAGATGTCCAAAGATGGCTTTAGGCCCAGTTGGCTAAGTGCCTATTTCAGTGACAGGCTTTCACATCTCAGCCCATGGACTTAAAATCCATCCTTTTTCCAAATAATAAATATTTGCAAAATACAAACACTTATGGTCACTGAAAATATTCTGCTACCTCAAATGTTAAATCCACAAATGCAAAGAAACTATTTGAAATAGTCATTCACGTTTCTCTAATGTATGTATGTGCTTTGTGCTATAATTATGTGACAAATCAAATTACTGGAACAATGATTAGGAACTAAGAACTAAACTGTTTTTCCAATGAAAATGAAAATTGGAAATATCGGGGAAGAGGAAAATCTCTATTTCCTCTTCTTTCCTGCTTCCCAAGAGACTCATATGAATTATTCCTGGGATCATACTGTATAAAAGTTAAAAAAAAAAACTTTAAGAAACATATCTACAAACTCGCTTCCCTGAGCTTCCAAACTATCAATTCTAGGTTTTTAGGAGACAAAATTGAGACCTGGAGATATTTAGAAGTTAATCCAATTAGGCACACAAGAATGAGCCATTAGATTTTGTGATCCTTGTTCAATAGAGAAGAATCATCCATCCTCAAGCCAACTATGTAATATGTGATCTGCATGTAGCTTCATCCAGATTGGCTATGACTGTAATGTCACTCTATTGTAGTAAACACCATTCTAAGCTGCCTTTTCTGTCACTGTTAACACTTCTAACAGATACTTTGAAGATTTCTGTAGAATAACATTTATTGAGCTAGAAGCTCACATAAATACAGCTGGGACCTGAGAAATGGTTTTACAGTTAAATACAGCATTTCAAAGAAAAAAAAAGGTATTCATAAGAAATAAAAGCTCTCTCCCACCCTACCTCCATCTCTTTGTGCATCAATTCTGTGAAGTCTCGCTAAGGTAGTCCTGGTATTCTTGCATAATGGCTCTAAGTAAAGTTCTCCTACATTTTTTTCCCAAAACTTGGCTTCTTAAATGAAGCATTATATAATAGATATGTAATGGAGGCTTTTGAAAGTAATTTGGGATTTAGGTTAAGAAATAGCAAAATTAAGATTTGAAAATCACATATTCTTTATACACAATTTTAGCTCAATTTTCTGGTCATGGATCTTTATTGTACTTTTAAAAGAAAAGCATATGTTGAGGAGCGATATGTATGAGACAAATTGAGTTTTATGTGGCCCTCCTACTATACTTTGAAAGAGTCCCTAGTGCAAAATTCAGTCCATAAAATAATTGTACCCAAGTGCCATTATATTAATTTTAGCCCCAAGATTATTGCCTACTGTTAAGTCCCATTTTATTTTAATAAAGAATGAATGAAACAATTTTGAAGAATGAATGATTGTTTGCCCCTATATTTCGGTTGGAAAAAAATGGTGATAGTCTGAGTAACTGGTGTCTAAAACAACTCATTTTTCCAAGTTACTAATGTATCATTAAGAACTGGCTTATTTATGAAACAAAGTAAGATGTACTGAAAAGTGAGGTTAATTTCAAACATGTGTGAAAATCTGAATCACTGGGGAATTCCTAAAAAGTGCAAATTTTAGCCTTGGCTGGTCTGTGAACCAAAAAGTTTGTGGGTTTGATCTCAGCTCAGGTCACATATCTAGATTATAGATTCAATTGGGGCACATGTGGGAGACAACTGATGGTGCTCTCTCACATTGATGTTTCTTTCTTTCTCTCTCTCCTTTCCTCTTCCTCTAAAAGTCAATAAACATATCATTGAGTGAGGGGTTTTTTTTAAGTATAAATTTCAGGACCCTAACCCAGACATAATAAGATTCTCCAAAAATGGGGTGCTATCATTCGTATTATCCTATAATGCTCCCCCAATGATTCTGATGTTCAGAAGGTGTGAGAACCACTCGATTAGAAGTCATTGGACATAAATTTGAAGAGCTAATACCTATTGGTTTTCCATGGTAATAGGCATCAAAGGTTAATAGACTGTCTTAGGTTCAATCACCCTACTATGAACAAATAATGTGATATGCTTGAATGGAAATCATTATGTTTCATATTTGTGACTCGTATTTGCATTAAAACCTTATTCAGGTGAATTTTAAACAGCTCTAATCTAATAAGTATGGTCTCTAAAATGGGAGATCATAACATAGATTCAATATATGTAAGAACATATGCTATGAACAATAATAATTCCAATTTAAATTGAAAATATTATTCCAAACTAGAGTCTTGTAGATTATTAATTCTTATTTTCATCAAATTTATTATTTTTTTACAATTTAGTAGAAAGGGTATTTGTTTATGTGTGTGTATTTTTATAGCATTTCATGGAGTCTTCAATGGCCTCTAAAATAGGCATTGTGAATAAATTTTCAGAATATTTGAGAAGAAAGAGGAACTTCCTTTATAAACCCTAACTGTTCTGTCTAAGCTGTCCTTGGGACTTCCTGAATGTAAGACCTGCAGGACTGTATCTTTGCCTTTTAGGGCCTGTGCAAGGCAAACACATGACGTGCGCATTCTGATTCATCTGTGTATCAAGTAACATGCATGGAGCACAGTCAGAAATTATACTTTGTGCAGGAAATATGGTGGTAAACAAGTCAGAGATAATCCCTGTCCTAACAGAGTTTACCACCTCATGAAGAAAAGACAGACATCAAACAAGAAATTGAGAGAGAAATAAATTCTACCAAGAAATGACAATGTGGGTAGAAAAGGTACCACTGCATAACTGATGTCAAAGCAGCGTCCCAAAAGATGAGGAGTTATGTAGTTTTCTTGGCAAAGGGAGTTCAAGGCAGACAAAACAAATCTTAGAGGACGGTTCAGCCTGCATACTTTGTTGAATTGTTTTTAAACAGTAGGTGGTAGTATAAATGGTAGTGGGCTCTGAAAGCAGACAGCTGTAGTTCTAAATCTAAGTCTAGATTTTGATTTAGATTTAGCTACCAATACTGAGCCATGTCTTTAGGCAGATTAATTAACCTCTCCAGAAATTTCCTCAACTGTTAAATGAAGTTTATAACAGTGTTTTAGTGAAGATGAAAGTATCATATAACTAAGCAATCACAAAAAACAATATTAATCTTTGCTTATACATGGCGATATATAAATTCCTAACTCAATTCCTAACTCAAGAATTGGGTTCCACCCTGGCTCGTGTAGCTCAGTTGGTTGGAGCATCATCTCTGTGGACCGAAAAGCCATGGGTTTGATTCTGGTCAGGGCACACACTCAGGTTGCAGGTTCGATCCCTGGTCAAGGTGTGTACAAGGAGGCAATCAATCAATGTTTCTTTCTCTCTGTCTCTCTTTCCCCCGCCTCTCCTTTTCTCTCTCTCTCCCTCTCTCTCTGCCCTCCACCCCCTCTCTCTAAAAGCTAAAAGCAATGGAAAACAATGTCCTTGGGTGAAGATTAAAAAGAAGAAAAGAATTGGGCTCCAGTACCAGGGTTTTCTACTCAGCACTGTGTTGTAAGGCATTATGGTCGGGCTCCTGCAGAAAAGCTTTATGGACACATTATTGCAATTCAAGATTTGGCAGAAGAAAAATAGATGGGAAACCGAAAATACCAGAATCCTTGTTTCCATGTTTAAAAGGGTAAACAGGATTTATTGGAAAAGAAAAGGCTCCCTGTGAATTTTAGATGTAGAAAAAGCTGCCTGTGAATTTTAGGAAGTAAAGATGGATTTAAATGCAGGAGGTACCAGGACAGGCAGCAGGACAGCAAATAAAATTAACTTGGATAAATGACTCAGAGGGTGTTGGCAAAAATTATCTTAATTGTTCTTCTGCACAGGTTATCGCTGAGATAAATATTGAAATTAGATTTTAAAGTGATTGGATTATTTTATGAGCTTCCAAAGCACTTGCAGGTAACCAGCTCAAGCAATAATTTTTTAATCAAACCTCATGATGCAGGAAGTATACTGATCATTCAGAGGTCAGAATGACATTTATGAGCTTGAGAGATTTCTTTCTGTCTCTAAAACTGGCTGAGTGGGCACTGCCAGAGGTAGAACTTCAGTAGAAGGATTTATTAGTCAATACAGTACGCAGCTCTGATATCACTAATTAATCATTAGGGCCAAATAGAAGAGCCTCTCTGACACCAACTCGAGTTTTTTAACTTAATAGTTTTCAGGAGAATAAGATGTAGATTAATAGATAATGTATAAGATTTAATGCTCCCAAAACTTAAAAAATAGATAAATGTGTTCTCTTCTAGTCTCCTACTACTCATAAATTTATTCAAGGATATTTATTGGACACCTACTCTGGGCCATTCATTGTATTAGGTATTAGAATTTGTTATGGGTTGAATTGTGTCCCCCAAAATTTGTATGTTGAAACATTAACTTCCAGTACCATGAAATGTGACTTAATTTGGAAATGAGCTCATTGTAGATATAATTAGTTAAGATGGAATCACACCAGAATAGGGTTAGCTCCTAATCCAGTATAGTTCATGGCCTTATAAAAAGGAGACGTTTGGACACAGACACACACACATACACAAGGAGAAGACTGTGTGAACATGAAGAAAGAGATTGGGGTAACAGATCTACACACCAAAGACACCAGAGTCTTAACAAACCACCAGAAGCGAGGGTAGATGGCGTGGAACAGATTCTTTTTCCAGCCATGCTGGAGTGCAGATGTGATTTTAAGTGCTATAGAGATGCAGTCAAATGTAAAATTCCTTCAGATTGCTTATGCTAACTTGAAGGCCATGAGTTAGAAAGAAATAGAACCTTGAAAATTGGGATGGGGATTTGGTCAGTACAGGTATCTGTTTATCCATTTCCTGTGGACATCTGGAAGGACAGATGGATGACCTAAAGTAAAGTCTACATTAATTCATAGTTACAAAGCAGGCTAGTTGTTGATCATGGTATTGGAAAGAACAAGACTGGAAAATGAGTAACAAGGGAATCCAGGAGAGAGGATTGCGAATAAACATTTCAGAATGGGCACAGAATGTGAAAATATTCCTGGCTCACATAAATTGTCTCCAGTGAAGTGAAGGCTCTCACCAATCAAGTGTACAAAATTACCTGTTTTGTGAATATAAGTAGGCTTCTATCCTCGGTCTCTAAATTCTTGTTGAATGGGCCCATTTACCAAGCAGCCACAATGGCAGGGATGGAGGCTATGCTTGAGCTCAATACCAGAGACAACATAGAGCTCCCTTTACTAAGATTGCTCTGGTCGCAACTGTTGCTGAGTACCCAACATGCCAACAGCAGAGTGAATCCCAGGCCCCCAACATGGCTGTTTCCTGGAGAGCTAGCCATTCACCAGGTGAGAGTTGATTACTTTGGATCCCTTTTATCACAAAGCTTGGGCATATACTCATATCCCAGATATACATTTGCGTTTGTGTCTGCAAAACTACCAAATAACTATGCAGGGATTACAAAATGCCTTATTCATCACCTTAGTGTACTTAAAATATCACTTTTGGTCAGGGGAAAAATTTTAAAGTAAAGGAAATATAGCAGTGTGCTCCTCTCAATGTGTTCCCTGGTCTTATGAGATTCCCCAGAGGGTTACTGCTTGACAAAATGATGAACTGGCCATCAAAAGCTCAGGAATGACACTAGCTAAGTGAAGATAACCTGTGATTGTGTGGTGCTATTCTACAGGGTGCAGAATACGCTTTAAGCCAGTAGACAACAAACAGTGCCATCTCCTTTGCAGATGAACTATATGGGTCTGGGAAACAAGGAGTGGATGTGCAAATAGCCTTTCCTGCTTTTACATCTAATAGTGCACCAGAAGCAACCATGGTGTACATGGAAAGCTAATGTTCTCACCAGGTAACACAGTCATTATCCCATTGAAATAGAAATACAAGACTGACCTTGGGCTATCTTGGGCTTCTCATTTTGATGAAATAGCAGGCAAAGAAAGAGGTTAGTATATTGGTTTGAATAATTAATTCAATCACCAGAGGGAAATTTGATTGCATCCAACTAGTGTGGGAAAACAGAATTTTGAAATCCAAGCAACTCATTGTGGCACCTGTTGTACAACCATTCTTTTACATGTTACCAATGGGAAACTGGGGCAACATAATCAAGACAGGAGCACTAGGACTCGGGTTCTATAGGAGTCAAGATCTGGGTTATCCCATCAGGAAAAAAAACTTACCAACTGATCCTGGCAGAGAATAAAGGGAACATGAAACTGGTGATCAAAAATGAAGCTATAATTTTCAATAAGCCTTGTAACGTAGGCCTTGGCTGAAGAAGTGAGCACTATGACCAGGTATATTTTATATCAATCATTGTTTTTCTCCTTTCCATTCACCCTTGATAGTCAATACTTAATGTGAAGGGTACTGATCCTCAATAATGTTACATTCAAAGTTCCTGGTGAGATTCTAGCTGCACTGACACCTCCTCAAGGTGATACATAGTTCATAAGATTTTGTGTTTCCTCTGTGGTTGGGATTTTTCCTTTGTGTTCAGATGTGTCTTTCTAAACAAAGAACAGGGATGTACACTAAGCAGACAAAAGGAAGGGTGGGTGCCAGTTATTTTGCATTTACTTTTACCCTTCGGGATCCATTCTTTGCCCTGAACTATATATATAGATCTTTGCCCTCGAACTATATTACTGGTATCTCTTGCCCTCTGGCATCACATTAGTTTCAACCAATAGGGGGCACTACCAGGAGAAAAAGAGTATGAGGGCAAAGATATCGAGTCCCATTTCTGCCTCAGCTCCCTCCCTCCCAACCATGATTTTGACCGGCAGTATTCCTGTGTGCGTCCGCTACATTTCAGTGGCGCAGCCCCCACAGCTCCAGCTATCATGGGGTTCTGATTCTGCCACTCTCTACCCTTATCCCATCAGGTGCTGGAGCAGCAACAGCTATCCATCGTTTTGGGTCCTTGAATGTGTCGCCATCCCTTTTCATTGTCTCTTAATTCTGCCTACATCTCTGTAATTAGTCCCTTCTTTTAGCTCATATTAGTTAACTCATTGAGTATGTCTTCTGTTTTCTGCTGGCATCTTAACAGACTAAATTTATGGTTGATAAATGTCTTCTGTGATTCCCTAGTTAAGATTAAATCTTACTTGTCTAGAAATAGAAATTATCTTTATTTCTAAGCAAGATTCCACAAGACACTACTGTTAAATATGTTTGTTTGACCAGCAGTGTTGATTAGAGAGTAAAGGGTTCCGATGGAGAAGAGATCTTCCCTGAGAAGAGATACTTTGAGGATAATGATAATTTCAGTATTATGCTCTGTAACCAAGATACTAGATATTTGGAAAGTAACTATATTCAAAACGAACTAATTGCATCAAAAATCTATCTGCAGTATGCTAAAGTAGGGTGAACTGGTGAAAATATCATAATTGCAAAGGTGACAAAATTCAGTATATTAAAATGAATAACAAAGAACTTTCTCATGTATGTCTTTATAAACCTGTTAGGCTTTTTAGGTGAGGATAACACTATTAGTCACCAGGCCAACTCATATATATATTTTATTACTATGTTGCTTTAGAACAGTGATAATGAGCTATTTTATGAAGACTAAAGTATTCTATTGTATGCTGTTCCTTAAGAACATAAACAACTTATTGAAAATACTAACTGAAATCCTGTCTACTTTTTTCTTTTTTGGAGAAGAAAACGTGAAAAAAGAAACCTTCAGAATATTATATAGGATCAATGACCACCACATATCAACTCTTATTAGCCATTGCTTTTGCCACCTACCCAATTCTTTTATTGAGAAATAGAGTTTTATGATTCACATTTAACCTCCCAGTTTTGCTCTTTGGGGGCTAAACGCAATAGTGTTGAAACATACTCCTTAAATTTAATAAGAAAATGATCGATTTTAATGCTACCTCAGGAGAAAAGCAGGAGTAATACAATTGAGAGAGCCTACTATTTCTTCTAATATTCCAAAGTCACTGTACCAAACTTGTCGGTTTTAGCCAACTTGTGTTTTTATGTCTGAGCAAAGATGTGCTTCAAAGAAAACTCCCTTGGAAACCTGTGGTAAAAGATTACTCAAAGCAAACTGAATCCATCATCAAATAACTTGTATTTTCTTTTTTAAAAAATGGAAAAAGAAAATAGAGCTCTTACTTGCAATACATTTTAAAAGTATTTTGAGTAGCTTTACTATATTTTTCTTGTGGGAATATGTCAGACTTAGACATGTACTAAAATGACAATTTTTTTCTGTGAATAATAGGTATAAATTCACATAATTGAATTAAAAATGAAATAACATGAGAGCATTAAAATTAGTTTTTATCAAAGGGTCTATCTAAGAAAAAAATTTCCCAGGAATCCTAAATTCAAAGCTATTACGCTTCAGCACCTTGATGTCCAGGAATGACTCATAATGCAAATTTAGTTTCTATCGTGGGCCAGAGGCCCTATCCCTAAATCCATTCCCCACTCCTCAGTATAACCCATTCTTACCTCTGGCTGGTTCACATTGGTCCAAATGAACAGCATATGCAGATAAATGCCAAGTGTCAGTATCCAAATTAATATGTGAGAGATACTACAGAATCCACAAAGAGACTAACACATACATGGTCTCCTAATTTACAACAAAGCACCACTGCAATTCGGACTGAAAGGACAGTCTTTTCAGTAAATCGTACTGGTCCATTAGATATTGACAAGGGAAAAAATAAAAATGGCCTTTGTTATATATATAAGTAATTTGAGAAAGATCATAATACTAAATGTGCAAAACAAAATAAAAAGCTTCTAGAAGAAAATATAACACAATATAATTTTCACTTGGCAAAATTTCTTAAACAGGATACCAATTATAAAAGAAAGAAATGACTGAATTAAAAAGTTCTATCATCAAAAATACAACAAAAAAATGAAAAACAAGCTACAGACTGGGAAAAGATATTCCCAACATTCAGGTACAGCAAAGGACTTGAACTCAGAATCCTACAAGTCAATAAAAGACTAGTAATATAATTTTTTAAATGAGCAAAACTTGAAAAGGAACATCACCAAAAATAATATGCAAATGGATGATAAGCATATGAAAACAATACTTAGTATCATTAGTCATCAGAGACTTGCAAACTGGAATCACAGTGAGACATTACATCCCCCACAGGAATGGCTAAAATTATGCATATATATATATATATATATATATATGCATAATTGTTATATATATATAAAAAATACCAATGCCGACAGATATGAACTGATTGTAAGAATACAGAACAATTAAAACTATCATATTTTTAATGGGATTTTGAACTGGTACATACACTGTGAAAAAGGGTTTAACAGTATCTATCATAAACACACGCATGCACATACATGTACTATAATTGCAAATTTAAACATATATCAAGAAGAAATAAATGCTTTACTATGAAGAAACATATACAAGACTGTTACAAATGTTTATGTCAGTGTTATTTATAAAAATTAAAAGCTGGAAACAATCTAAATGCCCAACAGCCATAGAATGAACAAATAAAAATTGTCAACAGCAATGGGGAAAAAAAGGAACTACTGCTACAGACAAAAACATACATATACCTCATATATGTTAAGACTGAGCTAAAGAAACTAGAAACAAATATAGATGCTATATTTAATAAATGTGAAGTTCAAAGCAGGCAAACTACTATATAATGACAGAGATTAAAACAGTAGGTTATCCTTGAGTATATACCAACTGAGGCAAAGCACGGGGGGAGCATACCAGGTGTTGGAAATACCTAATGTGATATGACTAGTGATATACTTGGGTGTACGCATGTATAGATATGCAAATATTTACAGCTTGATGATATAGCAAATTTGATTAGCAGATGATAGAGCAGAATCGACAGTTATTGAGTTCTGACTATGCATTTAATCCTCGCAACCATTTTTTGAAGGATATATTATTTCTCCATTAGCGATGATGAATTGGATGTTCAGAAAGGTTAAATAATATAGCTAAGGCACATAACAAGAAAGTAGTAGAGCTTGCATTTACTATACTTATTTTACAGGTTAATATTTTTTCATCATTATTACCTATGGACTGTGTACTATGATGAAACAGGTGCATAATACTGTGTAATAAGTGAACAAGCCCTGTACTCTTTTTCTTTACTTTTCATCCAAGCCAGAATTAGGTTTAAGCTTAAAACTTCCTTCTTGATTTTCATAATTTCTAACAAAACCACCTCATGGTTTAGCTGAGACAGGATATTACACATTTAATTCCTGACCATGTTTTGTGTAATCCATCCAAACAAAGGTATTTGCTGGTCCCTGTGATTGCATGGTATTACAGTAAAAAGCATGACTTACGGAGTTAGAATATTTGGTTTAAGTCCTGCATCGTCTTGTTCCTATTCTGTCACCATGGTCAAATTATTGAACTACTCCAAATATTTTTTTCTTCATCCAAAAATGGGAATAAGATTTCCTCCACATTTAAGAGAAGCAGGATTACAAACTGAACTCATAAAACTCAGATTCATAGAGAAAATGCAACTTATTTTTGTCTACCAATGAGCTAGTTTTCTCATAAACCTGTACCTATTATAATGTGGAAAAGAGATAATGGTTTAAAACTTCCTTTGGATTAAACTCAGACTCTTAGGAAAAAATGCTTGGTCTTTCAGATGTTTCAGTCTTCCACCCACTTTCTCAGGTCCTTTCCATAGTACCTTCTGGGTGTATGGAGAAAGGGACCTGGGGTGAGTAACCTCATGTTTGTGGAGTGATTCAGGATCACTAGGCTTCCCTGGTCTCTGGGATCATGGTCGTTGTCCACCTGGAGGCATCCAATACTGCTAATCCTCACAATCTGGCTTTAGGCTGGCAAAAAGTTTGCCGGCATGCTCTGGCTAATTAAGTCTCATCTCAGACCCTGCCAGTAATTTCACCCCTCTGAGATCTCACTAAGTCTCATGTGGATATGGTTCCCTCATGAGTAGAAATTACAAAAGTGTTTATTTGTGCTGTTACGATACTCCAATATTCTCTCTAGAAACTTCCCCGTAAACACTTTGGCTACGTCTTGTTTCGTGTGCTTTCGAAAACCCCGGGCAGCACAGCTGGCTGTGCAGCAAGTTAGTACTACGTGGTCTGCAAGGAGTGCTCTTTCCAGAATTCCCAAAGGGGAGCATTGGCAAAAGCCCCAACCCACTCTTACTTGGTGCTATTTTACTTACTAAAACACCTCTGCCTTCCCCTTTCTCTTTCTTCTTCCAGACACCCACTGAATCACATGCAAGATTTTCTTTTTTTTCTCCTTATCAAAGCTTCCTTCCTCTAGAAAAACAAGTCTTACAGTTTGACTACGTTCAGAGAAAGAGCATCTCCACTATATTATGGAAGAAACTCAATGATTTAAGTCCCTCTTATTCCCTGAGATGTTCATTGGATAACAAAGGATTTTTGAATTCCTTTTGTTTTCAAAACACACTAAATTTGCTGCACAAGCCTTTTTTTCTTTTTCACGTTAGAAGTTACAGCTTGATTCAGTTCTCCACTTTTCATTCCATGATAACAAGCCTCACTATCAGTCACCGCGGGCCTCTGAAACCCAGGGTTAGCTAGGTCACGTGCTTAAAGAGACAAAACAGAGTGAACATTCAAAAGTTCCCAAATGCCACTTTGTTTCCATATTCTATAGATTTATCACTAAGGTTCTGCTAGTTAAAATGGATTTCTGCATTTCTATGTTCCAAACGCTCTTCGGGATCTTTCTCAGCTATTAGCACTTTCATGATCCCTGTAAGTAGAAGTCGTCTCTATTATTGTCAATATTTCTTCACATTTTTTTCTATTTTGCTTTTATGGTATTTATCACTGTCTCTCTTAAATTATTGTTACAGTTACATTTGCATTTTTCTCCCATGCTAGATCCTAAGCTCTTTGGAGTGGTGGGCTTTTATTGAATGCAGTCTGACATAATAGGAAGATATCCGACGAGTCACTTAAATTCTCTGTACTCAAGGTTATTATATCTGTAAAATTATGACAATGATGATATATATCTACCTTGCAGCCTTGTATGTTTATTATAAAAAATACCCATAGTATATGGGAAAAGACCTCTGCATATTGTCAATTAGCAGTCCGTGCTCAGTAAGCAATAATAAAATTGATAATTAGAATGTGGCACACTTTTTAGAATAGTCCAGTCCACAGAGAAAACACTTATTTCTGTTTTACTAATATCCAGGAATGATTCTAAATTTTAAAACTACACTTCCAGTATTAAGGATGGTCAAGGAACATGTATAAAGGACCGATGGATAAAGCCAAAGGGTGGTGGGATCAAGAGTGGGATGTGGGGATGGGCGGGGAGGGGGAAAGTGGTGGAAGGAAAATAGAGACAACTGTGCTTGAACAACAATAAAAGAAAAGAAAAGAAAAGAAAAGAAAAGAAAAGAAAAGAAAAGAAAAGAAAAGAAAAGAAAAGAAAAGAACACAATATAAGGAACTATGTGAGGGATGAAATTAATATTATTATTTATATTAAAAACAATTTAATGTGTCCAAAAGACAGCACTAAAAATGTTACATACATTTACATAAGACCTCATAAGGTATGCAGTTTATTCCTTGTTTCCAAAGTCCAAATTATTATTGCAAGAGTAGTGACAAAATAAAACCTTATGTTTTATAGTACTTTCCACAGAGCTTTTCCATAGAAATATCTTGCCTTTTTTTTTGTTTTGGTTTGCTTTGCAATATTGTTAAGACACATAGGTTAGATTGGAGGATCTAAAATTCAGAGATCTTGGGCACTTGCCCAAGGTCAATTACTTTCTTGTCAATAATTGACCTTAGGTTAAGGCTAAACTCCTCCCAATTTCTTGCTTCAATTCTTCCTTCATCAATCAAGAACAACAAACTTGCAAAGCTAATATTTTTCTATTGAGAGTGCCATTCTGTTTTAAACTATTTGAAAGCATGATTTTCTATTTATGTCACTTATTCATAATAATGATAACAGCAACATTATTTATTATGCTGAATTTGCCATAAATAAATTTCCTGCTGTTCTGGGAATCTGGACATATGCCTGCACCATCAATAACTGCTGATTCACCATTCCATTTGTTACTCTCACAAAAGAGATTAAATCCCTGTCATCTAAGAACAGATTTTGGCATCAGGAATGCCTAGATTTTAGTCAGGAAGACCCATTCACTCTTTACTGCCTCAGGCCAGTAGTCTATTTCTCTTTCCTGACCAAAAATTTACCTCTGCAGTTGACACGCAAGGCCAATAGTAGCATCCTGCTCCGAAAGAACCATCAAAGTACCGTTCGGAAGTGATTAAATGCCACGCTGGAGAGAGAGGGTATTTTCTCTTTTCCTGTCTCCTTATTCTGCCTCTTTCCCTTCCTCCCTTCTGTTCCGGTCTTCCTTTACCCCCTTTTTTTCCTCCCTCCCTCCCTCCTGCCCTCCCTTTCTTCTTTCTTTTCACAAAAATGTCATCATTGTAAGCAAACACCAGTCACTATAACAGGATCAGAACAACCCTAGGGATTCAAAATGAGATTTTCCAATTATTTTGCATTCATATTTCTTTATTTACAAAGATTTTCTTTTTCTTTTATTTTCCTTTCATTTCCTTCCTTCCTCCCTCCCTCTCTTTCTTCCTTCCTCCTTGTGCACTTGCCTGCCTACAAACTATGAGGAAAACATAAAAAGTTGAAAAACAATATCCTAAATCTATAATACAATAAAACTTGATATAATTGTGCCTACTTAAAGACTGCCTTCTAGACTAATTTTTTTTTTTTACATGTGCAAACACACCTGGTTTTTCTACCCACCAAAAGCAAATTCTGTCCTTTTATGTACCTACCATTTGGAAGCAATCTCTCATAAAAGAGGGTGTTTGATAGATTCTACTTCAGTTAGGATATTGCAAAATCCTAACTACTGTGAAGGTTGACATAAATGGAGCCATTTTAAAATGGAGCCAAACCAACATTATCTTACAAACAACTGTTTATAAAGTCAGCAGGAAAGCTGATATCCTGACCACAAGGACTCTATCTGAAGACAGAATCAATAACCAATCATCTATTGCTAAAGTAACTCAGCTGGTTATCACCAGTAGAAATTTCTTCCATTTATATATTTATTCCCTTCCTTTCCTCATAAAAACCCTTGCCCTCACTCTGTAATAAGGACACTATTTGGGTTTCTGCCTCAATCTGTGCTCCCCAAATTGCAATTCTTTAATCCCAGATAAACTCCTATTGCCTCTCATTTTAGCTACTTAATTTAGGTTAACACTCCTTGACATAAAGTTCCCAGAAGAAAACTGTCTTACTCTAAAACACAGTAGTAACCACTGCACCTCAACTAAACAAGAGTTTTATGCGTATGTTAGAAAAGTGATCAGAATAAGCAGATTACTTTTTGATCCCTTTTTCCCCTGATCATTTAAAACAGAGTTTTGACGATAATGAGTAGATCTGTTCCAGGTGAGAGCAGCTTCCTGCAGGGCACTGCTTGTCAGGCTTCCCCAGAGAAAACAGTTGACTTGTGTTGTAAAATAAGAGTAATTGGTCTTAGCTCAAATACATAGTGAATTCACTAAAGGAAACTCACTTTTGAGAAAAATTAATCACAATTATCTAGAGTTGATTCTCCTGACATTCTACTGCTACAGGTTCCTCAATGGAATTTTGAGATCTCTGCTAATATTCGTCAGCAGCAGAATCTGTCCATTCAATGAATATTTACTGATTATCTTGTATGCCAGGCACTATACTGATCCCTTATCACACTTATACATACATACACATACGTGAACACACAAGCATCCCAATACATAAATAGAACCTCTGCTGAGAACCTAGTTTTAGAATACTCTGTATATGTTCTCTATGTGCACTATAATGCTGTATAACCAAGTAACAGAAAACTCAGTGGCTTAAAACAATAACTACTTACTATTGCTCATGAGTCTTTGGGTCAATTTGGTGATTTTGAGGACTTGACTATGTTCACTCATGCATCCACAGTTAATTGTGTGTCAACTAGTTGGTCCTGACTGAGTTCACTCATGTCTAAAGTCAGTAGTTTGAAGACTACTCTAGTGTAGAAGAAATGATGGCCCGTATAACTCCATTCTGTATACCTCATCCACAGAAAGATAACTGGGGGATTTGATATGAGGTAAGCAAGCCTCAATATGTAAGTGCTCTTCATACCTTTGTATGTCCAATTGTTTACAAAGAGGACCAAAATAATTGCTCCACTCCCTTTATATGTGTCTTTTTTTGCAATGTATTCATTTACTACCTCTTGAATCTGGGACAGCCTTGCAACTCGCTTTGAAAGATAAAACGTGTCAAAGTGACATTGCTCAACTTCTGAGCCCAAGCTTCAAGGGGTCTTGCAGCTTCTACTTTCATCTTCTTGGAAAGTCACATTACCCTGTGAGGAAAGTCTCTGTACAGCCTGCTGGAGGGTGATAAAGCCATGTGGAGCTGAGACCAATCACGCAAGCTGAGAACTCCTAGGCAAAACGGCCCCTAAATCAAGTTACCAGATGAATGCATTTGCACAACCCATCCCTGAGGACCAGCAGAAAATCACCGAGCTAAGCCAAGACCAAATTTCTGGCCCACGAAACTAAAATAAAATGATATATTTTTAAAGTCACTTTGTTTTGGGGTGGCTTCTTATATAGAAATAGATAACAGACATTCTACTTGCATCATGTTTGGAAATAATATTCTACTGTTTAAATCAAATCATTTATCTATTTCCAGAGCCAGGAAGTGGAGAAGAATGTCCTATCTACCATGAAAAGAGTAAAAATTAAGACCATCAATGCAATTGATCTACACTGTACACATATAAGGAAACTGAGTATGAAAGCTTAAATGATTCATACAACTTCACCCATTTAGTAACAAAAGTGCTAATCCTAACTCATTCTAGTATAACACTTGCTCTCTTTCTCCTCTTTTGCTGAAGCAGATATGTAATAGAAGGATATACAGGTTTAGCTTTTTGAGGCCGAGGACCCTGTCTTCTGTAAGACCTATGCTTTAACTTGATCTTGCATTTTCCTCTTTTTCATAGCTGAGACTAAATATTCACTTAAAGGCTTAGATAACAGGACTAAATATGAACTAAAGTGAGTTATCTCTAAGGACCTTCACACCAACAGCATTTTTGAATAGGCATCAGGTTGCCTGTTATTAATGCAAAAAGTGTTGTGTTTCTACTGAATGGGCTCTGACCTTATTTTAAACATCTGATTTCTCACATCATGTGCTTCAATTCTTCTAAATTGAATTCTGTTCTGAAATTCCACTTCTGGTAATTGGCCCATTTCTTCATTATTCTCTTTGCTTTCTTTAGTCCCAGTGAGAGACTAGACATACTTTCCTGGTTCAAATAACCATAGCCAAAGCTTTGGGCCATTTTCAGGCATTTTTAAAGTTGCCTACCTGGACTTCCAAGAATTATTCAAACCTGTTGTCCATCATTTCATTCTTCACACTGGATTGGCGCCCTGATATTTAAGTTTTAAACTCCATTGCTAGTCACTAGCATTTCTATCCCACAAAATCCTAAGACAAACTATTTTATTCATCTATGGTTCCCTGTAGGACTTTGCAATATCTTGAATTTAGCAATTGTTTCATTAACGTGTGTTGAATAAGTGACGTAAGTAAACGCTTAAGTAAATACAAGTTATTACTTGAAGAAGCAGCTTCATGTTGTTCCATATTAGAAGAATAACTCCTCCCATTATCTCTTCTCTGACACTATTTTTACACTGATAGGTTAGCAAGGAAATTAACCAGTGGTGACTTTGATAATATAGAAACAGCTTCCATTACCTCCCAATGTGTCAATAGTTATCTATGGACTGTCTGAAGTTACTGGGTACCATGGTGATCTGTATTTCTATGAAGGATAAGTGGAGAAATGGATATCTGAGTCAGTAGTGTCAGGAAAATGAAAGTGGGTTAAAAGCGGTAAATACTGCTCTGTAGATAGCACACTGATTTTTCTCTGAGTCACTTTCATAAGAAAGTACAGCTTTTTTGGGGGGGTGGGGGCCTTTGGTGCACAGAAAACCAGTAAAAAAATGACAGAAAGACAGATGTCTGGAGTCCTTTAATAAAATGAAATCAGTGTAGTTTTTTCTTTCTTGTCCTTTCTGGTGCTCTTTATATTCCATTTGCAGCAAATATATATACCCAGTGACCATTGCAGAATAATTCTATAATGGTTAATTTTTATGTGTCAACTTAACTGGGCCATGAGCTGCCCAGGTATTTGATTAAACATTATTTCTGGGTGTGCGTGTGAGGGTGAATGACATTAACATTTGAATTTGTAGACTGAGTAAAGCATATTATCCTCATCAATGTGGATAAGCCTCATTCAATCCATTGAAGGCCTGAATAGAAAAAAGGCCTGATTTAAACATCTTTTTCTCTCCGTTTGTCACCACGCTGGAACATTTGTCTTCTGCCTTTAAGCCTGGACTCAGGCTAAAATTTATGCCATCAGTTCTCCTGGTTCTCAAGCCTTCAGACTTCCACTGAATTATACCATTAGCTCTCTTGTGTCTAGACTTCTCAGCCTCTGTAATCATGTGAGTCAATTCCATATGATAATACTGCTTCCTCCTGCTCAGTAGCTCAGTGGGTTATATCATCATCCCAATATGCCAAGGCTGTGGGTTCGATTTCGATCCCCGATCAGAAGAATCAACCAATGAATGTATAAATAAGTGGAACAGTCAATGTTTCTCTCTCTGTGTTTCTCTCTCTCTCTTTCACACCCCTTTCCTCTCTCTAAAATCAATAAATAAAAAATTTAAAATAAATAAATAAATATTGGCTCTATTTCTCTAGAAAACATACCAATACAAAGTCCTCCCTTCCAGGAATGTAAATAAAATCTTTAAACAAGCCAAGAATTCAGTGATGATCTTAGATCCCAGCCAGATTAAAAGTAATGAACATTTATTATCATCATTTAACCTTCAAGCATTTGAAGCATCTATCTTCTGAAATCACATAAATAAACTATTTAGCAAATAACAAGGGTATATATATAACACAAAGACCAAGGAAAGGTGTGGTCCATATTTTCCTGTGCACATTCAACCAAGGTTTGAACAAATAATTTAAATAAATAATAGGCATCCTTAAAACCCTGATGGTTGTCACAGTATGAAGAAAAACATATTTACCATTTTCGAGTGCTCATGCGGAATTAATAAAAAAGGGATGCCACAACTGTCCACACTAAACCAGACCAAGCTTTTTAATTTATTTGGGTGACATTGGCTAATATGATTATGTAGGTTTCAAGTATACATTTATGTGATCCATGTTTGTATATTACATTGTGTGCCCACCACCCAAAGTCAAATCAACTTCTGTCACCATATGTTTGGCCCCCTTTACCCTTTACAATCACCTAACCCCCTTCCCTCTGGTAGCCACCACACTGTTGTCTGTGTCTATGAGTTTCAGTTTTACAATATATCCCACATGTCAGTGAAATCATATGGTTCTTAGCTCTTTCTGGCTGATTTATTTCGCTTAGCATAATATTCCCAAGGTCCCTCCATGTCTCAAATGGCAGTATTTCATTATTTCTCATGGCTGAATATTTATATATACATATATATTCTCACATATTCTTTATCCAATCACCTATCAAAGGACAGCTTGGTTGTTTCCATGTCTTGGCCACAGTCAATAATGCTGCAATGAACATAGGGGTGCATATATCTTTGTAAATAAATGTTTTCAAATTTCTTGTGCAGATGCCCAGAAGAGGGATTGCTGGGTCATATGGTAACTCTATTCTTAATTTTTTGAGGAATCTCTACACTGTTTTCCACAGTGGCTGTACCAGTTTACATTCCCACTAGCAGGGCATGAGAGTTTCTTTTTGCCCACAACCTCTTCAATAGTTATTACTTTTCGTGTGATGATAGCCATTCTAACCAGGGCTAACTTATTGTAGCTTGATTTGTTTTTCCCTAATAGCTAGTGAAGTTGAGCATCTTGTCATATATCTGTTAGACATTTGTATGTCTTCTTGGGACAAGTGTCTGTTCAGGTCCTCTGTCCATTTTCTAAATGGATCATTTGTCGAATTGTAGGAGTCCTTTATATATTTTGGATATTAACTCCTTGTTGGAGATGCTGTTTGAAAATATCATCTCCCATTTTTGTGGTGACCTTTTTGTTTTGTAGGCAGTTTATTTTTCTGTGCAGAAGTTTTTAGTTTGATATAGTCCCATCATTTATTTTTGCCTTTAATGCCCTTGCCTTTCGGGTCAAATTCATAAAATCTTCTCTAAGAGCAAGAAGGTCCATAAGTTTAGTACCTATGTTTTCTTCTTTGTAATTTATTGTATCAGATGTTACATTTAGGTCTTTGATCCATTTTGAATTAGTTTTTATACATGGGGAAGGACTGTAGAATAGTTTCATTCTTTTGCATGCGGCTTTCCACAAGCTTTCACTTTTATATCTACTATCACTAGATGGAATGGAGGCTAGAAAAGATGGAGAACTTGCACTCTCCTTCCTCTATTCTTCTAATTTTTCTACCTAAGAGATACTTAACAGTATTTTATGTCATTGTGTGTGTGTATACTTTTAGTTTAAAAAACCCATTAAAGTAATATATTGACAGGGAAAACTAGGTCAAAGCAATATAATAATACAAAAGAATACTCCAATATCACACACTGGGAAGATGGAAAAGATTAAAAAACAATCAGTAGCAGGAAATTTTATGGGAACAAAACATTTCTTGAAAGGATTTGGGCTTTTTTACTGCTGTAAGTACAAAATAGTGGTTCATGCAATGATTGTCATGAGAATTATCACAGGTCTGATATGTAAATATCATATTACTGAGAACATCAGAATTGTTGAGAATTTAAAATAAGAAAAACTCTGGTATGGAAACATACGGTGAAGAAAGACAATTTTCTTTTTTTTTCTTTTTTTTTTTTTTGCATTTTTTATCATTGTTCAGATACAGTTGTCTCTATATTCTATTCATCTCTGAGCCACTGGTCCAACATGATAATTTTATGAACAAAAAATAGGCAAGGGAAAACATTTTTTAAATTTCAGTAAGGATCAATCAGATTAATTTCGATGTCATCAAACTTTGCACACATAAATTTCCTTCTGTGGTTTTATTATATTTTAATATCATTTTGTTTAGCACTAATTATCATTTCACCAGTGGTTTTTTATTATTCTATCTACTCAGGATAAATCCTAGAAAGCAAAAAGCATTTTAAGTAAACAAATCAATAATGATTGGTTTCCCTACATGGAATATCTTAAAATATTTTCCTTATTAGTTTCCAGTGATTTTTTAAAACATTCTCATTATTATAAGCACTTTGGAAAGTCTCATTTGAATGCTAATATGTCTGTAACAGTACATACTTTTAATCATTTTGAAATAATTATAGATCCACAAAAAGTTTGTATGAAAAGTTCCCTTATACGCTTCACCCAGTTTCCCCCCAAGGGTTGCATTTCACATAACTATAGAACATAAAAACCAGGATATTCACATTACTACAATGTCTGCACACAGTTCTGTGCCATGTTATCACACATGTAGATTTCTGTAACCAATCCCTCAATCAAGATACAGAACTATTTCATCACCACAAAGATCTACCTTATGCTACCCCTTTATAAACACACCTATCCCACTCATCCTTAATCTTTGGCAACCATTAATTGATTATATATGGAAATATATATTCATATCTAGAATATTACATACTGGAACTATATATCATGTGATTCTTCAGGTTGGCTTTTTCTACTCAGCATAATACTCCTGAAATCCATCCAACTTTTTCCCTTTTATTCCTGAATAACTGTATTCCATGGTATGGATGTACCACAATTGTCTATCCATTCACTTACTGTAGGACACTTGGCTGTTCTCAGGTTTGGCCTATTACAAACAAAGCTGCTATGAACATTCTTGTTCTGTGTAGACATGAGTTTTTATTTCTCTGGAATAAATACTGAGGAGTATGATCGTTGGATCATTTGGTTCTTATATATCCAATTTTTAAAGAAACTGCCAACTTATTTCCCAGAGTGACTGTATCACTTTAAGTTCCTAACATAATCTATGAGAGATCCAGTTTCTGTGCATACATGTCAGCATTTGGAATTGTCACTATTTTTTTAATTGACTGTATTTTTAAGTGCTATTTTAGCTTTATAGAAAAATTGATCAAGAAGTGCAGAATTCCCTATATCTTTGCCTTCCCACACACTAACAGCCTGTCCCTCTATCAACATCCCACACCAAAGTCTTACATTTGTTAAAATCATGCATCTACATTGACACTTCATTGTCAGTCAAAGTCCATAAGTTGCATTAGAGTTCATTCTTGGTATTGCACATTTTATGAATTTTGACAAATGTATAATGACACATATCCACTATTATAGTAGCATAGAGAATAGTTTCGCTGACCTAAAAATCCTCTGTGCTCCCCCTATACATACCTCTCTCCCCTTAACCCCTAGCAACCCCTGATCTTTTTACTGTCTCCATAAGTTTTGTCTTTTCCAGAATGTTAAATCATACAGTATGTAGCCTTTTCAGATTGTAAATTGTACTTAGTAATATCCATTGAAACTTCCTCCATGCATTTTCAGGGTTTGATAGTTCATTTCTTTTTAGTGTTGTATAATATTCCATTGCATAGATGTACTGCAGTTTATCTATTCATCTACATTTGTGGGTTAAATTATGCCTTTCTGCTCATATTCACATGTTGAAGTCTTAACTCCTAGTACCTCAGAGAGACACTATACTAGGAAATAGAATCCTTAAAGAGATAAGTTAAAATGAGGTCATTAGAGGGCCCTTATCCAATACGACAGGTTTCCTTATAAGACACAGACATGCACAGTGGAAAAACTTTGTGAAGACTTAGGGAGAAGAAGGTCATCACCAAGCAAAGGAGAGAGGCCTACAGAAGAAATCCTACCCACACCTTGAGCTTGCACTTTGGCCTCCAGAATTATGAGGAAATACATTTTTGTTGAGTCAGTCAGTCTGCGATACTTTGTTAAGGCAGTGCTATAAAACTAATATGCTTACTGAGGGATATCTTGGTTGCTTCCAAGTTTTAGCAATTATGAATAAAGCTGCTATAAACATCTGTGTGCAGGTTTTTGTAATGATGTTTTCAACTTATTTTATTAAATATCAAGGTATACAATTGCTGGATCACATGGTAAAAGTGTATTTAGTTTTGTAAAAACAACTGCAAAACCGACTTCCAAAATGGCAACTTTGTTTTACATTCCTTTCAACAGGGCATAAGTGATCCAATTTCTCTACATCCAAGCCAATACTTGTAATTGGCTATCTTTTTTATGATAGTTATCCTAGTGGCTGTGAAATGGTATCTCACTGTGGTTTGGATTGGTACTTCCCTAATAAATAATGATATTGACATCTTTTTATGTGCTTATTTGTCATTTATAAATTCTCTATGGTGAAATGTCACTTTATGTCTTTTCCTATTTTCTAATTGAATTGTTTTTTACTGTTGAGTTTTGAGAGTTTTTATATATTTGAGATGAGTCTTATTTATATATGTGATTTTCCAATATTTTCTCCCAGTATATAGCTTAACATTTTATTCCTTAACAGAGCTTTTCACAGAGCAAAAATTTTTTAATTTTGTTGAAACTCAGTTGTTTTTTCTTTTATGAATCATTCTTTTAGTGTCATGTAAGAGAAAAATTCACCAAATTGTAGGTTCTGAAGAATTTCTCCTATAATTTCTTCTAAAATTTGAAGATGTTTGCATTTGTGGAAAGACTTATAGCATACAGAAGACAATCACATATTAGTGATTAATTTCATCCTCATGAAACATTGTTGGGGTAGAGAAAAGAAAAATTATTACAGTTTCCAAATTTGAGAAAGAAAAACCCAAGGCTTAAATGATTGTATAAAGTTAGAGAACCAGAACTTCTAGCTTCAAAGTAGATAGAAACTGTCCAACATACTATATTATCATCTTGCATAATACAAAAAATCTCATAAATTAGTGACCATAAAAAATTAAACTATGCAATATAAAAATTTTGGAAGGAAACAGAAAAATATTCTGATCAGTAAACATAGTAGAAAATTTAGGCCTGAAATTAGGATTTGTTCATTATATTTTCAGATTATTTAAATACTACAGGAGCTTAATTTCTTTGGGTTAAGAGCACATGAAACATGTTCAAAACCCAAAAATCTCTATACTCCAAAGAAAACTAGTTTTTGACAATTCAGCAAAGAGGAAAATAAGAGAGAACAACAGAGAGACAGACAGAAAAACAGAGAGAGAACTGAAAATATTAGGCAAATACATTGTCTATTATTAGTATTAATTTGTTTAAAGTATCAGAGGTTTTAATGATTAAGTTGTTTCAACCACAACGAAGCTATTGATTACAATGTTTATTGCTCGGGTATCGTTAAGTGTCTGAGGTCAGATGCAAAGGATTGTTTTCTAATCACTGAGACTTCAGTTTGTGTCTCATCTCTCAGACTTAATGTATAGCCTGGTACAAGCTCTGGTAGGAAAAAGAAGTAAAGACCCAGCAACACTTCCCATCTTGATATACAGTGTTAAGCTAACACGAATCGATTATACACTAGCTCATTGCTTCAGAGAAAAATCTATAACTACTAATGGGTTTTACTCCTGAGGTTGAAAGTCACAAAAATATTATATTCCTCTCCTTAAATATTAGTTAATTTTCCTTTAGTGACCACTTTGGGAAGTAAAGGACCACAAAAGGGTAAAAGGTTTCCATAAAACTCAACTACTAGAGGTTTAAAGGAAATAGAGGGGGCTTTTGTGTCATGGATGTGGTTTTTCATATGACAGCTTTGGTAACAACTATTGATTATCATTCTGGTCACCTTTCCTTCCCCTAATGGTTACCCATAACAATTCAGTTTATTCTGTAGGAAAATTCTGACTGATCAAAGCATACATAATCATGCATTGTGCATGTAGAAATATATTTAATCCTATTTATAGTGTTGGACAAATACAGTCTGATTTGGTCCTCATTAAGAAAATCTTTAAATACTCAATGTATGAGAAAATAAGATATATCTATAAAAGAGGGAGAAAAGTCTGCTCAACTGAAATAAACTTTGGTGCTATTTAATATGGTTTAACTGCAGAAACAAATGTTGTAATTGGCAACTGGAAATAATTTGAACACTAGTTGTACCTTAAGAAAAAGAAATTCACCAAGTGCCTTAAACCCTCCACTAAGGTTTTGTCATCTGTAAATTAAGATAGTAAAAGCTCAAGACAATAAAAGGTACTATCCTCAAAAGGAATTATTTGTTTTAATTGATATTTTAACAGTACAAAATCAGTTACATGTACTGTAAAATCTAAAGCAAAATACATAATTCCAATAAAATATAAACTAAAGTAACTGACAATGTCTTTAGTCTTATATGTAAGCCTGGACGTTTGGTTGGAGTCATAAGGTCTAGAACTGGCAGACTACAGCGGTGGCCCTGATCCTCTGCCCCTGCATGTCATGTGCCACAGAACTTCACTTCTCCCTTGCGCATGGGAGCAGGCACAGTTTCCACCCGAGTGCAGCCATGCATTACTGTAGCCAATGATGTGTTTAAAAATATGATGCAAAGGAAAGATTAAAGTGGGCTTATACAATCGGGTTCGTTCTCATACTTGCCTTCTAATAATACTGCCATGAAAGGGCAGACCCAGGCCAGCCCGACAAAGGACGGGAGCCATGAGGAGCAGAGCTGAGTCTTCCCAGTTTGCCCAGGTGAGGCCATGCTAAATCATCTGATAATCAGGTAGAACCCAGGCATGATCAGTCGAATTGCTGCGAGGGTTATTTTATTTATGTAAGGAATAAATTCTTATAGTTGTTTGTCACAGAAGTTCTGTGGCTGTTCGTTCCATGTTACTATTAAGCTGGTAGGTAGCTAATAAAAAATTGTACTAAAAATGGAGTGCTAAAAAAACAAAGCTAAAAAACTAAAAACAAAACTAAAAAAACAAAAATATGATCCTTAGATTTTGGGACCAGGAGACAGGTATTAAGGACAGTAGTAAAGGAGGCTGGAAAAACTGGAAAAGAATATTGCAATGGAAAAAGCAAAGTGTGATGACTTGTGTTATGAAGTTGTGTCACATTTAGTAAAACCATAACATGTAACCCGAAAGTCAGATAATATACCGAAAGAACTTTGGGACATGGTACTGAAAACATCTATTGGTTTCTTTTAGCTGTTTATGGTAAGATCCACAAGAAAAATGTAGACTAAAGAACTGGCCAGTTTCCAAGAAACATTTAGTAGGAATGCAGAGAGCTCAGGAATTTTGCAAACTGTTAGTTTGGAAAATAAAAATATTCACATTCCCAGGCTATCAAACAAGTAAAAGATTCTCATATTAATACATTGCTTCAGGACCAAAGATCTTGGAGACCTTTTGTTAAGACCTCTGAAATAATTAAATTGGTTCCTACTAGACTTTCTTAGCTGGGCCAGTGGACTCTTAAGAAATATTAATGGTGGTGTTTCATAGTGGTTTGACATGTCAAATGATGTCAAATGATTACATGTCAGTAATTAACTCTAGAGAGAGAAGCATGCCTGAGAAACAACTGGGTTGCCGCTTGTGCTACATGTGTATCCTCAAATCTGACATGTAGAAGACCCACGCAGCATTTAAGGTAACTGTGCTTGCAAAATCATCATCACTTTGTTCCAAAGAGACACAGTCATTCACACATAATAGACCAACACTCCTCACACTCCACTGCAGGGCAGGGCAGAGCCTGGCAACGTTTTGCCTGGAAGGATGTCGAATATGGCCTAGCGACTACGGCAGTGCCTCCTATTTTTCTTCATTGACATGACAGTGTTTTTGTAACTATTCTACCCATGACCAAGCAGCACAAAACAACCCTTCATGTTCATTTATTTTGTAGTGCAGGATTTTGGACTAGAAATAGTCATGATAACTTCTCTCTACCCAACACTCCCTGGCATCTCAGCTAGAGGACTGAAGGCCAGAGGCTATCATTCTCTAAAGATTTGTTTGCCAAAATATCTGATGATAGATGCTGGTGGCAACTTTGGCTGGAGATCTGTTAGGTATAATATCCTCACATGGTCTTCCTTTGTGGATTTGACTTATCCACAATATAGTGGTTGGATTCCACCAGAAGTATTAATGAGACTATTTTTAAAGATATAATGCACCACACAGTTTGAGTGTTTGGGGGGTAGATAATTTGTCTTTTACTTTATAGTTCTCTGGATCAAGAGGCCCCACATCCAAACCTGTTGAAAATTATAAAATTTTGGACAATGTGGTACTGATGCTGTGACTGGATGATATTTGGGGGGGAGAGGGAGTTTGGTGAAATAGAGATGAGCAAATTTTGTATATTATAAATTATTAAATAATTGATGCTATCAGTGAAGGTGGTATTAACTTATACTAATAGACCCAATTGTTTATCTTTCCCTGTATCCACAATGCTCTGCCTTAGAACTTTTCAAACCTTCCCGAGGGCCAGTGTGGGAGAGGTTGATATAATTCTCCCCGCTTTGCTGTGGCCATGTCTCATCCTTGACCTATGAGTTGATAGCAAACATGATGCAAATAGAAGCTTGAAATGGTCTAGTACAACCATACTCCCCCTTGCTATTTCTCTCTGCTATCAGTGTTAGAGCGACATGACCAGGCCTATCTGCAAAGGGATGCAAGTTGCGAAACAGAGGCAAACTGACCAAGTCATTCCAACTGTAGACTTCCAGATCATTTAACAGCCTGCAATCCCCCCAGAATGGAAGTGAGTCCCACCAAAATTAGCAGAGCCACCTGTCGACCACCTTAGAGTGTGAATTTAATAAAGGTTTACTATTATGGGCCAATGAGGCTACGTGCTATTTGTTATGAAATTTTGTGCCAAAAAAATAAACTGATATCCACATATCAGATACCAAATAATGTCTCTCAAAAATCAAAATGAATACTATTCTCAGATTATACTGTACTGCACTGTTGTATCAGGAAGATATATCAGGAGTTAATTAACTTTCTGCTTGACCAGATTCTGCCCACGCACTATATTTATTGGGTACATTTTGAAAAGTCTGAACTTACTATTCAGGGGGATGTGTTTATATGTACACATATTACACTCACGCCTTATTGAGCCACAGAGAAGCAGTGAGTATCTGTATGAGACTGACACTTGCACTGTTAAGCAGAGCCACCCAACAAATTATCTGTAGAATGGCGTTACTGTTAACTAGAATATCAATGATTTTTGCACATCTGCCTGTGGAATCAAATTTGCACCCTTGCCATTTTATTACAGGAAATTTCCTATTTAAAAATAAGAGACCAAAGAGAGACTTTGCAAGGAAAGGTCCTATATAAAAAGTAAGAATTACTTTACTGGTCATAAAAGAGCATCAGCTGTAGAGGTACCTTTGGCTATAAGTCTATAAAAATATGCATATGTTAATAGCTAATAATAATACACAGCATTGTTCCCCATAATTTAGATATATTAGAGAAGCTGAAGAAATGGTTTTACAATATCAAGAAAAATCTGAATGAAGAGAAAGGAAATCATTTTGTGGATGTTAATTCTCCTGTATAGAGAGTAATAAGAATAATTCAATGTTACTCTAGGCAGGCACATTATTCCTAGTTTGGAACATCCATCTGTATCAAACAACACTGATTAAATTAGGCACCAAGCAGTAACCTAAGTGATACCATTTTCAGACCATCTAAATCATCTTCTTTGATGTATATTTAAGCCTATGTAGAGCTTTTTAAAAATCTTTGCATATTCCCTTGAGGCCAGGTGAAATCCATTGGCATTAAATTTCAAATTGCTTTTTAAAATCATTTGAATTATATTCAACAGGCAGTTTCAGAC
>PVJD01010942.1:0-49793 GCA_004026545.1 Mormoops blainvillei
CGTTCCCAAGGCAACTCTCCCAATTTTTATCCACCATATGTGAATGTGGGACTGTCCTTCTACCACCACTGCTGCCACCGCTTCTCTGTGCCATATCATGTCTCCTCTCTACCTATCTCCGCAACTCTCTCCCTCGTACCCATCTGGATAAATATGGCTTCTTTAAATCCTTGGTTGTTGGGCTTCCATACAGCTTGATTTTGTGACAGTTCTGGGTGTTATTTATTTTAACATCCTACAACCTCCATCCTAACCAGAGCCTCTTGTAGTTTTTTTGCCTAAAATGTTTTGATTTTCTCTTCATTCCTCCTAAAGGATAGTTTCAACTGATACAGAATTTATTGTTGACAGTTCTTTTCTTTCAGCGCTTGAAAAATGTTGTGTCACATTGGACCACTATGTCTTCAGATAAGAAATACGCTTTGCAATTGGTATCCCCCTATAGATATTTCTCTAAGGCTGCTTTCAAGATTTTCTTTGTCTTAATTTTTCAAAAGTTTAATTATGATGTGTCTTAACATCTTCTTTTGGTTTTGCTATTTATAGATTGTTCAGCCTCTTAGATCTGTAGGTTTGCATCTTTTGCCAAATTAGAAGTTTTTGATCATTATTTCTTCAAATACTCTTTCTGCCTCACTATCTTCTATCCTTCTGAGTTACTAATTACACAAAAATTGGAATGTTTTATTATACCATAA
Source organism: Mormoops blainvillei (assembly GCA_004026545.1). Lineage (NCBI taxonomy): Eukaryota > Metazoa > Chordata > Mammalia > Chiroptera > Mormoopidae > Mormoops > Mormoops blainvillei. Next base: position 699 of record PVJD01010942.1, read on the forward strand.
GTCCCTTGAGCTCTGTTTCCTTTCAGTCTATTTTCTCTGTTATTTAAAAATGGGCAGCTTCTATTATTCTGTCTTCAAGTTTAAGTCCTCTGTCATATCCACACTACTATTAAGCCCATTGAACAAGTTATTTATTTGTCATAATTTTCAATTCTATAATTTCCATTTGTGTTTTTATGACTTCTATTTTTTTGCTGAGATTTTTTATTTTTTATTTGCTTCAAGAGAATTTATAATTGATTGCAGAAGATGAATGCTGCTTTAAAATCCTTGTCACATCATTCCAACATCTGATTCATCTCTGTCTTGGCATCAGTTGGGTTTTTTTTTCTCATTCAAGTTGTGATTTTCCTGGTTCTTGTTATGATGGGTGGTTTTCAAGTTTATTTTGGACATTTTGTTCATTATGTTAGGACACTCTGAGAACTATTTAATTCTTTTATTTCAGCAGGCGGTCATCCCATTTTAGTTAGCATGCAGGTCCTGACCTAATTTTGTGGGCTGTGATTCCAATTACATTTTGTTTCTAGAGATTTTCTGGTGTTATTTTGGTTTTATTCATTTATCTGATGTCACTGAGGCTCCCTGTGTTTCCTGTTAGTGCTGACTGAGGTGTGCAAGAAAGGGTTCATAACATCAGGCTGCACAGTGTTCTTGGGGGGAAAGGACAGATGTGCTGGTATCCCTTACTGATGCCACCAACTGCTCTAGTGTCACTGAGTAGAGGGTTAAAAGTTTTTAGCTATGACAATAAAAAAGTTTCCAAGTTATGGCCAGTTGTTGTTGACTAGGTTACTTTTTCCAGTCCCTACTGCCTGCTCTGGTGTCTGTCTCAGCAATGGAGGAGAATTTCCAGTTCATTAGGACAAAGATACTTCCAAGAATATGCCTCTGTCTACCTTTATAAAAATGTTTAATTTTTAACTCTTATATTAAGGTATAATTTACATAATACAAAATTAATCTATTGTAAGCATTAAGAAAATGACTTTTTGTAAAATTAGAAAGTTTTGGAACCAGAACCACAACCCAGTTTGAAAACATTTTCATCACCCCGGTTTGCTCACATCCTTTTACAATTAACACATGTACCCACTACCAGCCCAAGGCAACCACTTACTTGTTTCAGATATCTATAAATATGCCTTTTAATGACCTTTCAATAAAGGGAATCATATGGAATGTAAGGTTTTTTGTACCTAACAGTCTTCCACTAATCATGTTTTTCAGGTTCAGCTTTGTCATTGCATGCACCTATAGGTCATTCTGATTAATTGCAAATAATATTTCATCATATAGATATGCCACATTTTATTTATGTATTATGTATTTATTAGTGGTTCTTTGGATTATTCTCAGTTTTTGAACATTATGACAATTTTGGAATGAACATTTGAATGCACGTGTTTGTGTGCACTCTTTTTTTTTTTTCATTTATCTTCAGTAGATTTCATTTATCTTTGGTGGGATTGCTGAGTCATATGCTAAGCAATTGATGAGCTGATTCCAAAGTGACTATACCATTTTTATATCCTCACTACCAATGTATGAGGGATCCTATTTCTGTTTGATGAGTTGTTTTGGTCATAAAATACATTAATCATTTAAACACCATTTCTTTTAGTTCTTTGAACATATTTATAATAGTGGCTTTGAAGACTTTTTCACTAAATCTAACATCTTAATCAACTTGGACAGAGCTTACTTGACTGTTTTTTTCTTAAGTATAGGTCACACTTTGCTGTTTCATTGAATGCCACATCATTTTTTGTTGAAAACTGAATATTTTCAACAAAATTATAGAAACTTTATATAGATTCCCCCAGGGGGTGTAGTTGCTGTTGTTTGTTAGTTAGTTAGTTAGTTAGTTAGTTAGTTAGTTAATGGGCTCCATCTATACTCATTGTGTTAAAGTCTGTAGTCCCAAAATGTATAGCCACTAATGTCTTTCCTCAGGTTTTAAAAAATTCTTTGTTTTTAACTTTTAACCCTGTCTTCTTATGGGTCAACCCTGTGTCATTATATCTTTGTGAGTAGCCAATGACTGGTTAGATGCTGCGCACAAACACCTTGAGTCAGTAAGGCTTCCTTTCACCTTTGGCTAATGGATCTCTGTGTGGGTTGGAGGTTGCATTTAAGGTTCAGGCAGTTTACAGCTATGTCCCAGCTTCCACTTTCTACCAGGCTCTCTTGGGAATCTGTCACTTGCAAGGCCTCACATTCAGCCAGGTCCTTAAGCTTAGCAAGGACTCTTTCTGTTTTGAGCATTCATGCAGCCTTGAGAATGTGCACAGCCTTTTAGGCTGCCAGAGAATTGTGGGAGTTTATCAAGGCCCACCAGTTTGTCTCATTTACTGGATTTTTCTGTTAACTTTAAGGTTAGTCTGTCAGTTTGTTGCTTGCCAACTAGGTTAACATCAGGCAAGCTGTGATATTGTCCTTCCTCCATTCATTTGTCACCAAGATCATTTGTGTTTCCTACAATTCCCAGGGCCATGGGTTTTCCATGCTGCACTCCAAGTTGATTCAGCAACCTCTGGCAGCAAAGTTGTTGCTTTCACAGCTTGTCCTACCCTAGCAGAACTGCTGCAGTGATAGAGGTAAGGAAGGTAGGGGCAGCCCCAGACTGAAAAAGAAACAAAACATTGAATTTCTACTGTTCTGACATGAAGTACAGTAGTTTTTATTAAATAAGCAATTCTCAATTTATTCTGTGCCCTTGGTCAATTTCTACAGCCCATAGATGGGTATTTTGTCAATTTTGTTCAGGTCTATACTTGCTTGTAGAGGAGAATATTTGCCTATCTTCTCCTATGGCCATAAACCATAATAGCCCTTAACTGTTCTCCTTGCTGCCCTTCTAGTGCTCATATATTTCAGTCCTCAGAAGCAGCCAGATCATATCATACCTTCTCTATATAAAACACACCACTGGTCTTCTATAACACTAAAAATAAAATCCAACCTCTTCAATGTGACCTAAAGCATCCTAAATCACCCGGCCCCCAATAGCCTCTCCCATTACATCTCCTACTACTCTCCTCACTGCCGCTACCCAGTCAAACCACTATGCTTGAATCACAGCACCCTTCTCCCTGTCTCTAAAGCATACATGTCCTTCCCTTCTCTGTGCTATTATACTTGTCATTCCCCCTGACTAAAATGTAGAACAGCTGCTTTTTTCTCAGCACTTAGATCTTATCTCCTTAGAGAGGCCTTCTCTATGTATCTGGGCTAAAACACCCACAGCTCCATTTAATTTTCTTCATAGCACTTACTGCAGCCAAATGTGACATTTGTGTTTATGTTCTGTGCCAAACCCTCCTAATACAAGCCCCATGAGGGCAGGCTATTGTGTTCGCCAGCACCTAGAACTGCTGCAATCATATAGTAGGTTACTCTTGGGCCCTTTTAAATAAATGAATAAACAAAAATAAATTGGATATCTTTCCATTTTTTAAAAATCCTTACCTGAGGATATGTTCATTGATTTTAGAGAGAGGGGAAGGGGCTGGGATTGGGAGAGTAGAGAGAAACATTGATCAGTTGCCTCCCATATGCTCCCTGACTGAGAATCAAACCCACAACACTTTGGTGCATGGGATGACGCTCCAACCAACTGAGTTACCCAGCCAGGGCTATCTTTCCATTTTTTAATCATTTTTGTAATGGTTGCATATTTTCCCACTGTAAAATGTACTATCATTTGGTTCCTTGAACATCTTATTACCATAAAGAATTTAATGTCATGAGTGTTCTGGGAAGAGATTTTGGAATGAGACAGACTTGAGTTCAAACCCTGGATGAACTACTCACTACCTATTTGATTTCATATCAGCTGTTATTTTCTCTGTATCTAATCCAGTTTCTTATCTGAAATGTAAGGGGCTCAGGATTGAGCCATGCTCCTAGGAAATGGAAGTTAAATTGCTTTACTTTGTTTTGGCTGAAGTGGCAAAGTCATTCCCTCATGTTTTCCCTTCCCTGGCAATCCTTCATAGAAAGAACACAACCCAGCCCAAACAGACTAACTTATCCTCGCCTTTCTTTTTCATTTGGCCTTGTCTTTGCACAGACATTGCTGGAATTTGGGACCCCTGCACTCTATTTCTGAGCAATGGCACATGCCAGGTGAAGAGGACAAGGCTGAGGATGCCCCAAGCACATCAGCTGAATGGGCTATAAAATAAATACTGAAATACCTTCTGCTCCTCCCGCCAGAACTACAGGATTTGGGAATTATTGGAGTCCCCAGAAGATTGTGAAATTAAATGAGCAAAACTGGTTTGATTTAAAATTTTCCATGTGTAAAGTCATCAACACTCCAGCCACCAGAGTAGCTTGTGTCTCTTGGAATCTTGCTCTTAAATTAGAGACATTTTGAAGCAACAGATGACTACCTTACTTATCAGGAAGAAAAGAAGAATGTTGTCTGGCCTCTGAAAGCTTATGTTCTAATATACTGATTTTGTGTCTACATGGGAGAGGGATGGAAGGAATAGGGGCAAAGATATGTTTATTTTATTTCCTTCTATATCACAGAAAACTAATGCTGCTGAAGAATGAACTTGTATACCTCAGATTTTTCTTAATGAGAGCCTTATAAAAAGAGAAAAAAAGATCTATTTCATATGTAGTATTATTGATAGAAGGTTAAATTCAGATAACAAAATCAAAATAAATTTGGTTACCTGTTGTATGACCCAGATGTGGTAGAGTGTCTTTCTTTTTTGACATAGAAGGTGTCCTTGCCAACATAGTGCAGCACCAAGGGATTCAGTTTGTCTGTTGTACCTGGGGTCTCCTGTGTCATATCATCTCCTGCAGGTGACCAGCAGAGGCTCCCCCTAATAATCCCATTGTCAGATGGGTACCTTTCCAGTGCCATCTTATTCTGAGCAATATCAACATAGACTATGCCATTTGCAGTCCTCTGAATATTCCTTCTGTCCAACCTCACCAGAGCACACACCAGATTAAATTGGGGGGATGCAAAAAATTTTACTAAAGAGTGAGACAAAGTGGAACTAAATGGAAGTTATGGTATTTTTTTTACCTAACCTTACTTCCATAGAAGTAACCTCCTGTTGTTTTTGCCATATTCTGTTCATTAGAACTGACTCCCTACACCCAGCCAACACTCAAGTGGAGGAGATTACATGAGGCCGTGAATACTAACTAGAATGTGGGGATCATTGGGAACCCTTTTAGGGATTGTTTACTATATCCGATATCCAATGAAGGGGCCACTGAATTACAGTGGGAGAAAGATGATCTTTTCCACCTATGGTAGTTGGACAATTGCATTCCCATATGAAAAATTAACCATGATCCTCAAATTGTACACAAAAAATAACATGAGATAGGTCATAGAGCTAAATGTAAAAGGTAAAACAATAAAACTTCTGGAATAAAGTATGAAAAAATACCTTCATGACCTTGGGTTACACAAAATTCCTTAAATGGGGCATAAAGAGTACTAACTATAGATGAAAATATCGATAAAGTGGACTTCATTACTTGTGAACTTATTCACAAGTTTTAATTAAAATATAAAAATATATTAGTTTAATTAGCACTAGCTACTGAAACAAACAATGCAACTATACTTTATTTGTCACTGATAGGATTGAAGAATGGGGATTACTGGTAACAGTCCTCTAAGAGGTGACTCAAAGACTCAGAGTACTTCCATCTAGTGGCTTCCAGGTCAACCTGGTGTTATCCAAACATCAAACAGGTGAAAAAATTCAGAAAAGGCAAATTGTTTATTTACTTTTCTAGTTGCAGAAGTGACACATGTCACTTCCATTCAAATTCTATATGCTAGAACCAGTCTCATGGCCAATCCAATTACAAAAGGATGCTGGGAAGTGCAGAGTAGGTCAGGACTATCCAAGAACATTAGCAGACTGCCAAGATTAGGAAGTGGAAAACAAAGTACTTATTACTTTTGAACACTATTATTGCATTAAGTTGAAAGAATCTTGAAGTGGACACATCACAAAATGTAATGTGAAGTAAAAATAAACTTAAAGTTTAGATATTCAAGGAAGCCCTTGCACCTCTTGATTTATAAAGGTCCTTTTTCTGCCATCCTGACCACTGAGCCCACTTGAAACATTTATAATGGACAGAACAGAAAGTTACTGGCAAGAAAGAGATTAATAAATCCAGAAAATGAGAGGAAAGAGCAAAAAAGACAAGAGTCAGCAACACAGGCTAGGTTTGAGGAAGATTTGGAGAGATGGAGAAAGAAATATGTGAGATGTTTGGGGCATCTGTACTGTGTAATCTATCGAGAAAATGGAGCGAGAAAGGTGTTTAACAAAGATCTTTATGAAAGTCTGACATACATGGAAATTTGAATCCCGTTTGGTGAATTCTGAAACCACATCTATAGTGCTAATTACAATTGTTTGAACATTTTTCTTGGTGTTCATAGTGTCTTTTTGAATGTTTTCTTGGGCCAAGACTGGGTTTTGAGGTAATTAGCTTCATAGAGTTTACAAAAAATTTATTAGAAAACCCTGGAAAACATTTACATTAAGTGCTCACTTGCAAGGGGAGATAGCAAAGATGTTCTATGTAAAAACTTCTGGCATGACTGTATCTGGTTCCCTATGAATATAAGGACATTATGAACCATGAATGAGGCTCTTGTGCCCAGGAACTTCACCCCTCCCTGAATGTTATCTTATTGACACCAGCAACTGGTATGTTTCATGTGGTTACCTTAATGTCAAAATTAGTGTAGCCAGGACACTTCTACTGGGAGGCTAATGAACAACAAAAAAGGAAGATAGAAGCAGCTCGATTTAGGAAAAAGAGCAGAATCTTTGGAGTCAGTCAAACCTGAATTTCTATCTGGGCTTATCAGTTTAACTATATGACATTAGGCCAATTTTTCAAGATTTCTGAGTGCCAATTTCTCCATCTGTGAAATGGTGGAAAGGGCACTACTTCACAGTGTTATGATGAGGGGTTAAAAATCGCTGTGTTTGGTGAACAGCAGGTGCTTAATATACATTAGAGCCTTTTCCCTTCACCCCTACTTCCTGGATGCCAAAGTTCAGAGAATGAGAAGATAACACTTTGAGTAGGAGATGGGTGATGAGAAGGGAGAATGTTCTTAGTGTCCACTAAAAATTAATATTGACTAGGTATTTTGTCACCAAAAAGGATTTATTCAAGGGGGTGGGGTGGGTTGCAACCCACTGTGAGCAGATGTGGCAAGCCACATGCATACTTTGTCCAGTGTGCCAAGATGGAGAGGTATTTAACCAAGGGAAGAAGTAGTTAAGGGAAGGGAAAGTTAACCCTTAGAGGCTTATTATAACCATAGAGTTCTTTCCTGTAGAGTTCTCACATACTCTGGCAATTACTTATGGAGACTTCCATAGCTGTACCTCCTTCCATAGACCCTCCAAACTGTTTTGTTTTGTTTTGTTTTGTTTTCTTTTTTCTTTTTACTGCTCCAGTCAATGAAGAGAAACTTTATTGAGGCCCCAGGGTCACAGGGATTAGGCAGAAGGCCACCCTATAAGCCTGAGGAGGTGATGAAGGGGGCTTATTTAACCTTCTTCTTGGGACCCAGGTTGTTGGTGTGGCCACACTACTTCTTGTGGCAATTGAGAGCACAGGGGTGCAGGTATAACACTTGGGGAAGATCATCTTGTCACAGTTGTACTTCTGGGCAAGCTGGCAGGGGGAGGGCTCAATGATGCTACTGCACAGACAAAGTACCAAGCACAGAGTGGATTCTTTCTGAATGTTGTAGTCTGAGAAACTACAGCCATCCTCCAGCTGTTAACCCACAAAAATCAGATGCTGCTGGTCAGGTGGCAAGCCCTCCTTGTATTCAGCTTTGACGGTCTCAGTAGTGTCACTGGGCTCAACCTCAAACGTGAAAGTCTTGCCCTTCAGGGTCTTCACAAAGATCTGCATGTCGGCGTCTGCTGGGGAGGCCACTCCACCATCTCACTGGGAACAAAGAGGACCTGACTGTGTTTTCTCAAAGTTTGTTAGTCTTTATCACTGGAGACAAGAATAATACAAGTAAAGAACTGAATGGGGGCTGGCGATCACGGCATTTGCTGAAAAGGACAGAGAATTTGTCAGGGGAAGAGCAAAAGGTAAAGTTGCATGTATCTTACCTATAGACTGCTGAATCCTTCATGGACTTATCCCTATAACCTCTCCAGTTTTATCTACCTCAACACTCTTTATCTCTGAATTTCACCTACAGTGGCCCTCTCTCAGTTCCTTGAATATTCAATTCTTCCTACACCTCTCTCCCACAGGGCCTTTGCAGTTGCCTCTGGCTAGAATGCTTCCCCCACCTCTACATCCTTTACTGTTAATTCCTATTCATCCATTATATGTTAGCTCAAATGTCAGGTAAGCCTTCCTTGAAACCCTTAACCAAATCAGAACTGTTATATGCTCTGAAAATAATCTGTAATTTTCTTTTCAATCAGTAATCGTGACTTGGAATTATATATCACTTGTGTGGTTATTTGTTTAATGCCCATATCTCCCAGTTAGCCTTGTTTGTTTTGCTCATCATTGTATCTTTAACACCTAGGGTATAAAAGGTCTTCAGTAAATACTTTTTGAATGGATGAATGTTTTAGTCCCCCATGTTTTCTGTGGGGACTAAAAGCCAACCTTCTCATTGAAAGATCTCCCTCATACGACCTCTGGAGAAGCAATGATAGATTGTTATGAACCATCCATTAATGTCCCAAATCTCCAGCCTGGAGGCAGTGCCCATTGCAATGTTCTTTGCAGGCTGAGGGTTGATAGATACCTCCTTAGTGGTCCTTTTTATATCACCCATTGGTGTGTTATATGTAAAACAGTTCTCAAGAACTAGAAGAGAATTAAGGTTCCTTTCCCAAATGCTTTACCTAAGAGTATTACAAGAAGGTATCAAAATCTCTGCTTAAATGCTTGGCTTCTCTAAGCAAGGGTTCTCTCTGCTGACATAAGCCAATAAGTACAGCACTGTAGCGGTAAAGCCAGAAACCCTTACTTCAACCATTTGGCTGTTTTCCAACTTGTAAAGGATTGGCTTGTTTTGTTGATCCCACTGAGAAGGTCTAGAACCAGTTTACAAAATGACAGACAGTTGTGATTCACATAAAAATTATCACAACTGTTCCAATATTCAATGGATGGCGCTGCAAAGCAATGAGTTCCTTGTCACTGGAGATATTGAAGAGTAGACTGAATAACCCTAACAAAATTATTGCACATCAGATGAGAATGAAAAAGAGAAGAGCTCTGAGGCTCTTTCCAACACTAACACTGAACGATGCTGAAATGTATATTCTTTGAGCTATCTCTTCAGTCATGGAAGATGGGTTTACTTTTACACTAAGTCATGTCCTCTCTTTCCTGGATTCCAATGACCCCAAGAGTCCTTTGGCCAGTGTTGGGTACAGTGTATACCCAGGGAACATAACTAAGTTAAGACACTTATGGAGAATGAACCTGTGACTTTGTCTTCATTAGTTCTGTCCTCTAACCACCACCATACCCATCAACTTCACAGGTGCATTTCTGATATGAAGCACTGAAATTAACTCTAGAGAGAAAGTTTCACACCATGCAAAGTGATGTAATACAGTGACATCTATTTCAGCATGATAACATTGTCCTTCATTTAAAATGAAATTTTCAGGGATGATAAAAATTGAAGTGATGGTTTTGAAGTATTTTGAGTGAAAATTTTTCAATCAAAGAGGAAATGTGATACAAAAGGATTTGCAGCTTCAACCATGCAGAGACATAAATATCTCATATTAATAGATTTGACCTAGTTGCAATCATAGTCAGCTTCATTCTCATCTTGTCTCCTTCACATGTTTGTGCTGTATTTGGGTAGCTTATTCTGAAAGTCCATGGGATATCGTGGATATGTGAAAAGAATGAAAAGTAGGCAGTTAGCACAGTAAAAAGAAAATAAAGTGGGCCTGAAGAAATCTTTTATTATTATTAATGTGATAAAATTATTGAGGCTTGGAAGTTATTAGTCCTTATTACTTCTCTGTCCCCAACTTAAAAATCATGCATTAGGTTATCTCATTACACAGTTAAATCTTCAATTATGCTTGACTATAGCAAATATTATACAGCTTCCACTGGGTTACCTGTTGAATTTCCTATCACCCTCCAATCAACTGAGGAAGAGCAGTAATAAGTCTGCTTAGCAAATCTCTTTGAACATTAGGGTTACAAAGGAACTCAGAAAGCATCTTACTCATAAATTTTTAATTTTCTGGGGTTACACGAACATCTGAAAATCTAATAAAAGCCACAGACTCTTTTCTCAGGACACTGCACATAAATACTTATACGCACATGTCAAATTTTGCATACGGCTTCCTGGGGCTTCGAGACACCCACGAATCCCATCCATGAACCCAGATTAAGAGCCTATGTTCTAATGCAGCCTTTTCCTTTTGAAAAGAAAGACACTAAGGGTAAGTATCATTCTAAATTGATCTTCCCAAATATGCTGTTCCAATTGCAATCTGATTGAAAAATAGAAAACTTAAAAGAGAACTGGAAGACATAAGGTTGAAGAAAGATGTTGCCTGATGTAAAAGCACTATGCACAAACTTTGAGAGTCAGGAGTGATTACAAAATGTGGGGCTTGAATATATATTTTCTAAATGGAATATTATTTTAAGTGATATGTCCAGAGAAGAACAAAGCCCATTCCACCTGCTAAATTTATTATACATTCTTTTATTTCACACTGTTATGTATATTTTAACAGATAAGTCTACACTTGCCTTCCTGTTATTTCCTTGGAAATTGCACATAAGAGTTTAATCATATTTTCTTCCCATTCTAAGGCCTACAAATGTTTTATTTGTATGGTTGCTTGTTAGTCTGTCTGTTTGCTTGAGGAAATAAATTTAGTGTGGACCCACTAATACAAGAAAAATTTTCTGGAACCTTGTGGTTAAATTTCTTGAAGTACAAAATGAAGATTTACACATTGTTCAAACCCTGGTTGTTTCCACATTCTCTGCAACAGAATGATTTCCCTGGGGTACCCTTTTATTAGGGTCAGCCTATGAATGTTATCTGGAGTGGTTGCTGTAAAAACAATGTAGTTAGAGACCAAGCTCTTACCATAAATACATCATCTGTAATTCTATCAAGTCCCAGTTACCCACAGAGACATGTGAAGGATAGGATCAAACACTGACACCAGGAATCAAATATAGTATCACCTACTGGCGTCCATAAATTCTCTTTCCTTGAGTATAATGGAATCCTTTGAACTATGATATGGTCTATAAACCTCAAAGAAAACATGACCATCCTAAAAGCTAAGCACAGATCCTGGTGAGAATATGGGTGCTAACAGATTGGATGCCATGGAAACTGAAACAGACCTAATTGGAACAGAAACCCTCAGTATTTATTTATTTTATCTTATTTCATTTTGATCAGCCTTCCAAGCTGAGTAAGAGTCTGGGGGTGTCTAAAAATAACATATTTGTAATATTTAAAACCACTTGTGTTTTTCTGAATGCAGGGCACCAAATATCAAATTTTCCTTGCCACATGCTTCTTTCTTTCTTTCTTTCTTTTTTTTTTTTTTTTGCAGTGAAATAGTGGGCTTCTGGACTATGAAATTCTTCAGGTTGGGCTTGAAAGGCTTTTTTTTGCAAAAATGCTTAGAATTCCAATCTCCACCTGCAGACTCATATACTTTCATAGTTAAAATTATTTAGAACCAGTCCAATTCAGATATTATTTGACTGTACTACTGATAAGTACACCATCTCACTTTTATCTAGGGAGAAGAAATAACATGGTGAGTGGTGGTGTTATCTTCACTCATTTGAACAAAAGGATGATTTGGTCCACAAAATGATGAACAAGAATAGAATGAGTTGATTAGGGAAAAGAGCGCAATTTTCAGTTTTGCAAGAGAAAAGAGATAAATCCAAAATTTTTTGTTTCCTGAATGTTGACTATTCTTGCTCTTGGTAGCCCTGGCATGAGCCATCCAGAATAGGGATGGCAGACAAGCAAACAATCACACATGCAGCATAAAGGTCAGTGCATCACAATGCAGATTTTGTAAATGGCCTGGAAATACTGTGACCAAGTTTGAGTCAGAACAGAAGCAGCCTATCTTCAAAGGATATGCAGAATCACATTTTAGCCACTATTCCTCTCCCTTAGATACAATGGTGTGACGATCATGTGCACACACTATAGCGTCATACTGCCTGGGTTTACAAAGCTGGCACAATCACTTCCTAGCTCTGCATCCTTTTACAAGGTATAATACTTTTCTGTATCTCAGTTTCTAAATTTGTAAAATGGTGATGATTATAATTGAAAGGCACCTACCTTTTAAGGTTTTTGTGAGTATTAAGTGAATTAATGGGCACATAAAGTACTTAAAACAGTATAAGACCTGTACTATGTGCTACATAAATATTAGCTATTATCACTGGATTTTGCCCAGTTCTACAAGTGCCAGGACACATGGCTTCTTTCGAGAACATACTCAGAGGAGACAAACTTGTTTCGCCTTTCTCTTCTTTACTACATTACAGTAAAGGAATGAGGAAGTGAGACCTAGATGGTGTTGACAGGAATCCCAGCTTTACACAGGTAAGTCTTCATTACAGTGAGGTGAACTCTGCCTTTCTCTTCCTCCTGCTCACCTGCCCATACTCCAAGCTTGCTACGGTTTTCACTATTAATGAGCTCTCTCCCTCTGGAATAAAATGAAAATGCAATAAACTGCTTCTCTTATGAAATGCCATAATTCTTCAGAAACTGAAACCATTAACTTCCCACTAGGTTAGTGTGAAGTTTATGGTACAGATCATTTGTAGAGCTACTTCCGGAAGCCACTTGCCATCTGGTCACCTGGGGAAATGATGAATTACTAAGGGACAATGGGCTGCGAAAGCCAAACTCCTGCTATCCTGGAATCCATGTAAGGCCTTGTTGCCAGCCAGGGCATGTTCTTAGATTCCGCTACTGATTATCCCAAAGGAAATGGGCAAAGAACTCTGAGAAGACTCCAACCTCAGCATACTTCTGAGATGGGAGCATCTGAGAGTCTCATACTGTGACAAAGCAGTCCCCACTTGGCTCAGGGTTTGACATGTAGACAGTGAAGCAATACAGAGCTAGGTGTGAATCTTGGGTCTGTACTACTTGCTTTTACCTTTGGCAAGTTATTTATTAATTCTGGTCCTCTATTTGCTGACCTATAAAATAAGATAATAAAACCAACCTTGGAAGATTATAGTGGCACTCAAATGATATACTATTGGTGTGTTAATGTTTATTTGTCTCAAAAATTGAGCATGTAAGCAAACAGCATAACATCTGATTAGATTAGGGGACTTGATGTCTTGTGTCTTATTATTGCTACTTTTTAGCTTTGGGTTGCAACCTTTTCTCACTAAATCACATAGCCCCTTAAACTGTAGTCGAGGCTCTGCTAAGTGCACTGCTTATAAGGTCAACCCCAAGGTACAATTTTGCCCAGGCAGCTGTGGTTTATCAGTGTAGTAGCCCTGACTTAAGGACATGGGTCAAACCTCAGTAGTAGTCTTGCTCACTTCTGCTTCCAGGCATACACCCTTGCAGTGAATCATCTGCCCCCTGGCTTCAGTATCCTCATTTATAAAATGAAGGTATTAGGGTAGAAAATCATCTCTAAGGGCACTTTCAGCTCCGATACTCTCAGTTATCACAATTTTATATCTAGAAATATAAACATTTAGAAACATAATGTTCTTGGAGATTTTTAAAGAAGGGACAGAGACCAAACCAGGGTTGAGGGGGTACCTTAATAATGGGGTTAGTGGAGGCAGGGATAAGGTTAGCCCTAGCAATAAAAATGATAGAGAAAAGAGTTATAAAACTCCTGTTGGAAAGTCTAAGTGGAGAGTGAAAAGGGGGGAGTGTGAGAATTAACAACCTAAACACAATCAGTTTTAGTGAAGACAAGAGATAATTGCTGGTGGTGGGATATTTACCTCTCTCACCCAAAGACAAGGCAGACCTCTGACAACTCAGGGCCATGGGCCAATTCTGCCCTGCTGAACACTCACTAACTGGGATCATAGACTAGTGAGCTCTGGCCAAGGCCAAGGATTTGTTACAGAAAAAACAACACTCCATGCACCAAGGCCAATTTGAATGCAAGTTTACCCACTGTAGTTCTTGGCATGAAGCAAGAAACAGATTTGTTTGCACAGAGCAGTATTTCTATTTGCAATCATACTACTGTGTGCTGTGATCCTATTAATTCTCACAAGCAAAGCAGCTCAGTGGGGCTGCCTGTTTCCCTCCATGTGCACACATGCAACTTCCAGGGGACAATCAAAATGATAAGGTGGGGGCAGTAAGTGGCAGTCATCTACTTTCTAATACAGGAAGAGTTCAGGAATTGGAAGCTGTCTTCTGCTCAAAGCAAAGGCATGGACCCGAATGCTCCTTGGAAATGCACCTTCCTCTTTTAAGATTGAGGGAAGGCAGCAGATCTGCTCTCCATCAAGAGTAGAGCAGAAAAAAAAACAACAGGTCATCCCTTAATGGGAAAAAATCTGGTATGGTAAATAAAAGCATGAGCTCTGGAGCCAGAATGCCTGGGTTTTCCTCCCCAACTCTGCCACTTATTAGCTGTGTGAACTTGGACAAATGATTTAATGTCTCCACACATCAGTTTCCTCATATGTAAAGTGAGGTAATAATAGAGCTTAGCTCATAGAATTGTTGAGAAAATGGAATCAGTTAATATTTTTAAAGCAGTTATAACAGTGCCAGCCAGAGAAAGTGCTTTTTAACTGTTTATTAAACAAAATAAATAATCTTTATATGTTTGGCACCAACTAAAGTATCTGAAGGTCAACAGTAATTTAGATGGTTTTTTCCTTTATTAAAAATCTTCAGCCTACTTGCAGGGTTCAAGTACTAATGGCCAAAATCAGTAGAAAGGATTCTAGATAGCCTTGTCTTACATTGAATCCATGACTTCCTTAGATTGACTTTTTGCGACTCCTCAGACTTCATATGTTGAAATCCTAACTGCCAATGTGATGGTATTAGGTGGGACCTCTGGAAAGTGATTTGGTCATGAGGCTGGAGTCCTCATGAATGGCATCAGTGCCCTTATAATAGAGACCCCAGAGAGATCCCTCGCCCCTTCTGCCATGTGAGGACACAGTGAGAAGACAGCTGTTTATGAACAGGGAGGCACGCCCTCAGCAGACATTGAATCTGCCAGAGCCTCAACCTTGGACTTCCCAACATACAGAGCTGTAAAAAATAAATTTGTTTCTTATAAGCTACCAGTCTATGATATTTTTTTGTTATAGCAGCCAAAATACACTAAGAGAATGACCAAACTCAGGGAATATTCTATCTTAATTATAAATATATAGATGCAATTTACATAAGGCACTTGTATTAGATAGAGTAGGGTATATAAAAAACCAGATTCAAATATGTGGTAGGCTCAAATATAATAGAACTTCACTCCTCACTCATGAGTCTAAACGGGTCTTCCTGTTATGCAGGTAGCGTAACAGTGACTCAGAGACACAGACTCCTTCCACCTTCAACACATGGCTCCGGGGATCACTGTGCTCCTTTGCATACAGTTAGTAAAAAGGAAAAAGGAGTTGAAGAAAATGTGCATGATTTCCCAGGAAGAAATACAAACTTCTTTATTCATAAGCAATTGGTGAGAACTAGTCACATGACCCCATCAAACTACAGGGGTGGTGGGCAAAAGTAGGTTTACAGTTGTAATGCAGATAAATAATACAATAATTAATAAATAATAATACAGGAATAAACTTTGTGTTTTGCATAGTCACAACTATAAACTTTCTTTTCCCCACCCCTGTATAATAAATACTGAGATATGTAGTCCCTAGTTGTGTTAATGCATTGTATATATGGGTTTATGTATATATGGTATGAGTATGTTTACATGTATCAGTGCATTTCATGTTTGTATTGGTAGATATATACTTGTATATGTATGGATATGACTCTGTATATATGTATGTATAAATGTGTATGCATGTATATATGTGTGTTTGTGCATCTTTGTGTAAGTGTGCATGTGTACATGCATGTGAATGTGTTTTTATAGGTTTGTGTTTGTATAATATGTATATATTTACACATTCAATTATGTACATATTTTCATGTGTACTCATGTATATGCATGTGCTTATGTGTCTGTATATGCATGTATATTATACATGCACACACATAAACACCTGAAACAAGTTCCATGAAACAATATTTGTAATGTTCGATACACTCACATTTTTTATTTAATCCTATTTTATTAATGAAATATTCAGGTCATCACTGCCTAAATGATTTTTGTCATCTATTGCTGGATAGAAACCATACTGTGAAAAATATTGGTAGGAGACAGTAGTAATATAAATAATAAAAATAGCAAATATTTGTTAGACATAAGCTAAGTGCCAAGTACTTTACATACACTATTTCATTTAACACTCATAACACTCTCATGAGGTAGGCACTATTATGAGTTCTGTTTTATGGATGAGAAAACAGAGTTGTGTAGGAGTTAATTAACATCTTACATGCCAGTGCCAGAATTAACAAGTTAATTGTGTTTACTAAGCAGGCCAGAATTTGAAGCCAGGCAGTGTGGCTCCAATGCCCTAGCTTATAGCTGATAGTCCACACTACTCTGCCACCTATTAGTAAAAAGACCTCTCTAATCCACATTGCCCATGGTTCCTGTTGAAAGTAGATCCCTTTTCCATACCTACTTACTCCATTTTCCCAGCTCCAAGGCCTACTGCAGGAGCCAGAGCTGGCAGCCTCCCTAACTCTGGCTACAATTACTCAAGTGACTCTGGCACTGCTGACTGAGTTGATGGGCACAGATGTAGTGGAATCAGATGCAGCTGTAAGATGTAGCCATTATTCTCTAGCAAGTTTCATTATCATGATTTTTCCTGTAATAATGTTCCTCTGTCTTTGGGCCCGAGGCAATCACATGAACCAAGAGATAGGCCCCAGCAAATCAAGTGACTGAACCTTCCTGGTATGTCTGATTGCACTATGAGCATAAATCCATGGCCAGCAACATCAGTTCACATCTTGTTTTGACATTTGCTACATGAAGACAATAATAACTACAATTTTACTAAGCCCTCCTTGCTGATTCCCTTTAGTTTCATACTTGGCAATGGGACTTACCTTTAGTTTTCATACTTGGCGACTGGACTTTTCTGTGTCCTTTTGTACTTGTCTTCCCCCAACCCCGGCAATTGCTCTGCTTTCCATCACCCTGTCTGATCATAAGCAACTCAAGGTCCAACCCATCCATCTCATTTCCTGAGTATTCCCCAGCCAGTTGAAGCAAGTGCTCAACAGTATACAAAACCTCCGGTGCAGCTGTGCATCACTCAATCATGTACCAAACTCCTACCCCGTGCTTGGCATTGGGCTAGGAATGGTGGATACAGAGACCCCAAAAGATATAGCCTCTAACATTAAATAGGTCAGTGCAATTGGTACTCTGGAACATAGAGTTCAGTCTCATTTAGCTTGAACCTGATGACTCCTTTGCCCCCCATGGGGAGAGAAGGAAAATGCTCCCACTTGGTTTGATAATGGCTCAATAATACAAATTCCTTCTCTCTCAAGGCCCTGCCCCTCAAAAAACCCCATTCTTCTGCTTATTTAGGTTGGATGGTGTGGAACGTGAGGATCTAAAGGGGTGGTTTAGCTACCTCTTAGCAAGTATTGCAACGATGTGTTTGATAGTTCTTTGGCTGATCCTGCGAGATCATGAGGAACAGCTGAAGTGTGGTTGTGAAAAACAAGGGCTGCAGAATCAGACTACCTGGGTTCAACTCTTGGCCCCAGCACTCACTGTTTGTGTGACTTCAAGCAAATTGTGGATTATCTCTGTACTTTGGTTTTCTGTTCTGTAAAATGAGAATGATCATTGTACCTGCTTCATGGAGTTGTGTTTAAATGAGTCGCTCCATGTGAGAGCACTTAGAAACATGCCTGGCACAGTAAGTGATGAATAACTGTAAGCTTTTATTATTATGCATGTATCTAACACCCATTGCCCCTAGTTTTGAGCTTCAACCTAATTTCCAGGACTACTGGAGAAGTCCCATCAAGCACCCTATAACATTTGCCTTATCCCATTTTACCCAGTGTGGCTGAAGCAGAATTAGAAAGGAGAGTGCAGGACATAAACTTATGAGGTCCGGGGAAACTAGGCCATGCAGGGTTCATGGTAGATGACAATAAATATGGGTTTCATTCTGAATGTAACCAAAAATGGTTAAAAACTTCTGAGCAGGAGAGTGAAATGATGTGATTAACATTAACAAAGGCTCATTTGGGTTGCTACTGGAAAAAGAATGGATTGTATGGGGCAAGAGTGACCACTAAAGGTGATCGGAGAGATTAGTTAGGAGGCTATGGCTATATTCCAGGTGATAATTTATCTGTATAAAAGATTAAATACATTAATCACATTCTGGATGTTTTTGAATGTGGAGGCAACTGGATTTGCTGGCGAATGCCATATATATAATATAGAATATATTTATTATATATTATTCTGCCAGTGCCAGAATTAACAAGTTAATTGTGGTTTACTAAGGCCAGAATTCTATTTTTATGTATAATATTATATAATTTATATTATATTAATAACGATTATAATATATAATGTTATAATTATATTACATATAATTATATATTATATATAATGTATATAAATTGTATAATTTACATATATTTTAATATAATATTATTTTACATATAATATTATATATATATATATATATATATATATATATATATATATATATATATATATATATATCTGAGTGAAGAATTCAGGCCAGGGGTTCTGAAGAAAACCAGCTAATTCATACAGGGTTATGGTCATGTTTTATAATGAAGATGGCTATGATGATGATGGCAATGTATATGGTTTGTAGACAGTGAGGTAATGATCTGACACTGGCTGGGAGAAAAAGGCTACCACTCATGTAAGAAGATGAAGACTGTAAAGAATACAGTGAATACCCCCAATCCCTGCCCAACCTTCAGTGACCAGGAATAAGATCTCATTTTTTTAAGTATGGAGCCATAGAGCTGGTAAGTCTTACAATGTAGGAAAATTAAAATTATCAAAAAATGCTTGTTTTTAAAGATCTTTATACTTTCCTAGCATGTGTGCTATCATACTGCTACTAGTTCAAGGATTATAATACTTAGCTATCACCTTTAGATATGAAAGATTCACTCATCAGTGAAGGTTTAATCTTAGCCATGAGCCAACACTAGAAATAGTACTATACAGGATCTGGCAGAAGTAAGGCCTGCTTGAGTGTGGTTGGTAGGGTAATAATGTTGGTGTAATAATTTATAGTTTTAATTTGAACATTTTACCTAAAATGTCATATGGTGTGCTTGAGCATGATATTGTTATGTTACAGAATTACATGCTTATGATTTTGTAATAAAAGATTTTGTAATAAAAAGACGGTATTATTTGTGCTGGACCCTGTAGAACATGCTTTACACTTTCAAAAGCTCATGCAATCATGGTCCCAAGATTAAAGATGAAGATCCAAGGATGGCTGTGCATTTGACAGCTCTGGCCAAAGCTAATTATGGCCTAGTTTCACCTGGCCAGAATGAGACATTTCACTGAATTCAAGATTCTTAGGACATAGGAGAATAAGAAAAACAAAGAGCTCCAAACCAGCTCTTTGGGTACCTTGAAATCAGTGTTTTATCAGAAGGTATTTAGTGGATTTGAGGTTGGTAAATGGAGTGTACTGGAGGGATCTGAGGCAATTCCCTTCGGAAAGTCCATGTTCAAGTCCACCACCACACTCCATTCACCAAGGCACCAGCAATCATCATTAGAAGGTTAAGGAAGAGTAGAGGAAAAACTTGCAGCAGTGGAAATGTGTGCTTTTTAAAGTATGTAAAGATGTTATATAATACTCATT
Organism: Mormoops blainvillei; assembly: GCA_004026545.1. NCBI lineage: Eukaryota > Metazoa > Chordata > Mammalia > Chiroptera > Mormoopidae > Mormoops > Mormoops blainvillei. The sequence continues at coordinate 20,754 of PVJD01010942.1, forward strand.
TTAGTGTTGATTCTCAGCTAAGATTAAAAATTCACTAATGAATGAAACTTCCTGCTTAGCATTCTACTGATTCTTGCTCCATTGTCAAAAGTCTGTATTTTGGGATACAGCAAGAGAAGATGGAAGAGTGCACTGATCTTTGAAAGTAAGGCATTTATTCTTAACTACTCTCACCAACATTTATGGACAACTGAATATGTGCTGGTCACACAGCAAGTAAGTAGCAGGCAATCTTATCCTGACCCAATACCTGCATACTTTCCTCTATATACTGCTTCAGTATCTGCTATTTCACTTTCTCTTCTCTATAGCAGCTTTGTACATTTAGATAAAATGAGATGCTTTACTTAAAAAACTAAAGAAAATGCTATCTTGAGGGCATGGACCAATGTATTGGTTCTTGCTCAAATCAGGTGCTGGTCTCAGAGCACTGTGTGCTAGTCAGGAATTGGTGTGCTATGCTCTGGATCTTTGGATTAATGAGGTAGTTCACAAACTGTAACTGGTACTGATGCAGGTGACATGAATGGTAGGGGAAGTGGCAGACATGGAGGCATACTACCCAGATCCTTGAAAGGAAGAACTTGTTACCCACCTGCAGGGGGTATGGTTACACATAGTAACCAGCTATCTGCTCCTTTTGGGACTGTCTCAGATGCAGAGAGTACCTCACCTGAAGTAATGCATGCAGAAAGGAAAGTAACTTGAGGTTGAAGCTGCCAACATCTAGTGAATGAACAAAGTGGTTGAGGGGAGATGGGCAAAGAGGCCTGGTCATGTCCATTTGCCACAGGGCAACTGTGAAGGGCAAGTCTTGCTCTAGGGCTCCTTACTTGGTTGGCCAAGGCATTGTCAGACATGTACCACAGCTGGAGTCCTTCCTCTACTCAATCATACTTCCTTTCACAGGTTGTTGGTCCCCTAAAACATATCTTATACTCCAAATTCCAACTTAGTTTCTGCTTCCAGAAAACCCAGCATGAGGAGATTAATGTGAGGAGTAATCCAAGAAAGCAGGTGATAACACAGGCCTTTGGTGCTGGATCACTCACTGCCAGGCAGGCCATGAGAATCCCCTCACCAGCAATAGGTGGAATACAAATAGCTCTTTGTCCTAAGTGGTGGTCCAACTGTTAAAACATTCACCAGGATTGGCAGGGTGATTCCATGAAAAGGAAAGCACTAATCAAGACATAGAAGGTTTTTATGAAGGAAATAGTAGACTTCTTTTTTTTAATCTTTTTCTCTTCTTTGATGTTTATTTTTTTTATTTTTTAAAGACTTTTTATTTATTTTATTTTTAGATAGAGGGAAAAGGAGGGAGAGAAACATCAATGTGTGGTTGCCTCTCTCGTACCCCCTACTGGGGACCTGGCTCACAACCCAGCCATGTGCCCTGGCTGGGAATCAAATCAGCGACCCTTTGGTTCTCAGGCCAACACTCAATCCACTGAGCTACACCAGCCAGGTCAGTAGATACTTCTGAACCTTGTGAGCCTACAGAAATGGTCCACCTAGTAAGAGTTAGTTCTCCATCCCATTACCAGAGATAATTCAAAAGTATCTACACAAACAGCAACAGGGACTCTCCTTTTAGTATCTGTCTCCCACAACCTCTCGAACCTCTTCTGACAACTAGGCCCATGACTAGGGTTAAGATGCAGCATAACTTAGCTGGGAAGGTGTTATATGTGGTGAGGGAGGAAAAGGTTTATACCCCCATAGAAGATACGAGAACTAGCCAGCATGTACCACAGGAGCTAAGGGAATAACACATGAGACTATATTCTGAAGATGCTTCATAAAGGGGAGGTGGATCATAAAATTGGATATGGAGTCTACTGACTTGTGAGTGTTCTCCAGAGATACAGGATTTAACACCTACAATAGGACTTAAGGAAATGATATGACTCCCTAATAAGACAGCTCCTAAAAGCATGGAAAAAGTAATGGTCCATGCTGAGTGAAGTTGAAATGCTGGGATTGCCAAGGCAGACAATGGAGGAAAGGATTTAAAAGTTCAGCAAAATAGCCCCAGCTGGTATAGCTCAGTGGATTAGGTGTCAGCCTGGGAACCAAAGGGTTACAGGTTTGATTCCCCAGTCAGGGCATATGCCTAGGCTGCACGCCAGGTTCCCAGTGGGGGGACATGCGAGAGGCCACCACACACTGATGTTTCTCTCCCCCTATCCCTCCCTTCCCCTCTGTCTAAAAATAAAATAAATAAAATCTTTAAAAAAATAAAAGTTCAGCAAAATAGGCAATGTGGAATGGATCTACTTTTTAATGCTGAGAACCATGAAATGATTATGTTTCACAGAATCAACGTGGGACACACCATGTACCAAGGCCATAAAGAATGCTCTGATGAGAGGGGTGCCAGTCTAACTAAGAAGTTCAGTAGCAGATACCCTCTGCAGACTAGGGTTGATACCAGAAGAGGTAGGAACAAAACTTAGCTTGCTCATAGCAATGTACATGTGAAGACGCCAAAACTTTAGAGGCTAGTGGTGGAGCTTAAATGCCAGAAGCCCTGAGGCCACAATTGCCTTAATGGATGGCCAGATGAGAGTGGTAGTCAAGGTAGTCTGATAGGTAAAACTGTTATGGAGATGGTTAATAGAACATAAGATCTTTATAGGCAAAATAGATGGGCAGGGAACAAGGATACTACTCAATTTGCACCAACAGAAGAAACTAAGACTGGATGACTGGGACACAAATACAGTCACTCTAATAGAAATTCATGATTCTTGGTCCAGTTTCTAAACCTGGGCCAGTTTTCTGGCCTAGAGCCATTGATTAAGGAGGCTGGGTACACAGAAGAAAGGTCCCTGCAAAATCATGGCACATGTGCACAGTAATGATTCCCTCAGCCCTTTCCCAAGAAGACCTATGGCCCTTTACTCAGGTGAATATACACTGGGTAAAGTAATGCCCAGAGGTTTCAAGAACTCTTGGAACATTGGTCTAAATTGACACTAATATCTAGAGATCTCAAGTGCTATTATCATCCTCACTGTTAGAGTGCAGGTAAAGAAAGGCTGGGTAATGAATGAAGTCCTGGCCAAGGTTCAGCTTACAGTGGATCCTCTGGAACTGTTGACAAAATTGACATTCCCCTCTGCCCCCTGTCCAAATGTATAATTAATATTGACATATTTGACAGTTGAAGACATGGCCACATTGGGTTCTTGAACTATAGAGCAAAAGCTATCACAGTGAGTGAGGGCAAATGGAAGCATATGATAAACTGCCCCTCGATCAAAATAGTAAATCAAAAACAATATTGCATCACAGAAAGGAAAAGAAAATGATAGAAATTAGTGCCACTCTTAAAATCTGAAGGACACTGGTGTAATGGTCCCCATCATATCTTAATTTAATTCACCAGCTTGACCCTGCATAAACCCAATAGTTCTTGTAGGATGACTGTAAACTACATCAAGTACAACCAAACAGTAGCCCTTAATTGTAACCAATTTGCCAAATGTGGTTTTTTGCCACAGCATATTCATATGGCCATAATACATGGTTTGTAGACATTGATTTGACAAATGCACTCTGTCCCAAGCACAAAAGAGGATCACAAAGAGCTAGCATTCACATGGAAATGAACAACAATGTATATTTATAGTTTTGATTCAGGGCTAGTTAGTGCTTCTGCCCTTTGACGTAATATAGTACAAAGCAGTCTGAACCATTTGGACACCCTCCAGAACAGCACTTTGAACAACTGTGTTAAAGACACATTAATCAAGATGGATGAGGAAGAGATACCAAGCATGTTGGAGGCCTTGGTAAGATATAAATGCTCCATGGGGTAGGAGATAAACTCTATGAAGATTCAGAGCCTCATAGTCTTTAGAAATTTATAGGGGTCCAATAGTCAAAAGCGTGCTAGAATATCCCCTTCTAACTAAAAAACAAATTATTGTATCTTGCATCTCTTACTGTAAAAAGGAAACAAAACATTTGATGGGCCCCTTTAGGTTCTGAGGTACTTATTCCACACCTACAAATATAACTCCAGCTTATACACCAGGTAAAATGGAATTCTGCCAGCTTTGAGTGGAGCTTAGAGTAGAAAAGGGCTCTGCATCAGGTCTAGGCTCTACTGCAAGAAATCGTGCCTCTTGGACCATGTGGACCAGCAGACCCTATGGTGCTGGAGGCATCAATGGTGAACAACAATGCCACCTGCAGATTTTGGCAAGATCCAGTGGAAGAACCACAAAAAAAGTTGCTGGGGTTCCACAGCAAGACCGTGACAATAGAAGTGGAGACCTGAAAAACTTAAAAAGCAATTCACAGTGTGCTACAGGGTCCCGGTAGAGGCAGAATGCCTGACCATTAGACACCAAGAGTCCATGGGTCCATAATTTCCCCTATAGTCTGGGTTCTATCAGATGCACCAAGTCATAAGGTTAGGCGGGCCCATCAATAATTTGTCATAAGATGGAAGTAGTCCATCTTGAATTAAGCATGAATAGGGCCAGAGGGAACAAGCAAGATGCATAAGCAGGTAGCCCAGATCCCCATGGCATTCGCCACTCTTTCCCCAGAGCCCTCTATTAGCTGAAATTTATGGCCATATGAAGGAGCCCATACCACTAGTTGACAAAGGAGTAAAAAGCCTGAGCTTGGTTTATGGCTGTAAAGGCATCCATATGTGGTGCTAGTCAAAAATGGATAGCACCTGCAGTACAGCCTCACTCAATGATGGCCTTGAAAGATAGTGGCAAGCAAAAATACTCTTATGGGCAAAGTTTTGGACAATGTACTGGTCATTCACTTTCTATGGAAAGAGAAGCTGTGAATGATCTGGTCAGCCAGTTAGGGGCTTAGAAGAAGAAAGACTTGAATATAGAGGGCAAGGTGCTCAGTGGTAGAGGCATGTGGATAGGCACGTGGAAGTGAAGACAAAGTGTAAAGACATTTGTATCACACATTAACATCCACCAGAAAGCATCTACGATGGAAGAGGCACTGAAAAACTAAGTCGACAGAATGACTTCACCAGTTGACCTCAATCAGCCTTCATTATCGGGCATCCCAAACTCGCACGATGGATGCATAAATGAACTGGCTATGGTGGTGGAGATAAAGGCTACATGTGGGTCCAATAGCATGAGCTCCCATTTAAGAAGACTAATCTAATTATTGTTGCCTCTCAATATCCCACAAAAACCAACACTGAGCCCCCACTATGGCACTATTCCTTAAATAGTCCTACTGGCCACTTGGTGGCAAGCTTGCCATATTGAGCCCTCCCTACTTAGAAAGACCAGTGGCTTATTCTCATAGGAATAGTGAGTTCACTTTTCCACTCTACAAGGTCACAACCAGCCCTACTCTCTGAGGGCTTATGGAATATTTGATTTTTCAGCATGGGAACCCATATAACAGTGCCTCAGACAAGTTTACCCACTTTACAGCACAAAATATGTGGGAGTAGGACCATGGTATGGGGTACACTGGTCTTATAACACCCAGAACCACCTGGTATGATAAAGCTTCAGAATGGCCTGCTGCAGGCACAAGTAAAATCACCAGGTGACAGGTAACATTTGATGAGGATAGGGAACCATCTTCAAGATGCAATCTATATATTGAATCAGACACTTCCTTTTGGTCGTGTGACCCCAATAGAAAGCACGTATAGGCCTGGGAATCAAGAAATAGAAGCAAAAGAAAGCAAACTTCTTATGGGCTGAATTGTGTTTTCCTGCAAAAAAAAAAAAATTCTCAACCCCCAATACATCAGAATGTGACCATATTTGGAGATAAGGTCTTTACAGAAGTAATTAAGTTAAAATTAGGTCATTAGAGTGAGTCCTAATCTAATATGACCGGAGTTCTTACAAGAAAAGGAAATTTGGACTCAGATACATACAGAGGGAAAATAATGTAAAAGATACATGGAGAAGATGGTTCTCTATAAGCTAAGGAGAGAGTCCTGGAACACATCCTTCCCTCAAGGTGGAGGAATGGGGACTAAGGGAGGTGGGGCATAATGCCTGGCCATTTCAGTCTGCCTCTGGGCAACTTTGACAGCTAATATTCTCTCCAGAGTTCTCTAACTGGTTAGCTGAGACTTCGTTGAACCTGAATTGCAGTTCAACTTCCTCCTCTCCCCAATCCTTTCATAAGTATTGACCCATAATAAATATCATGTACCCTATAATCCGTTTCAACATCTACTTCCACAGAACCTAATCTGTGACAGTGTGGGGAAGCTATGTCCTCTGAGGAACAGCTGAACCATTTGGGGATTTTCTGAAAAGAGACAATTTCAAAATGACAGAACTCTTTTTAAATATATCAAGGTTTGTCATAAGGTATCAGATTCAGTAGAATCTATTAAGCTTATGCTGTGTGGCTCTTTGAGGCAAAACTTGGTAGGCCTAATGGGAGGTCATCATAGGCAGACAGATTTGGGCTCAATATAGAAAGATAACATTCTAACCTTTCAAATTCTATGAAAAATGAAAAAGCCTGGATGTGAAATCTTGCCCTAGAAAATGTGCAGTGGAAAATCAGTTCTCATAGGGTGAAGGTATTAGTGTTTCTTGCACTTACCGGGGGCATGGGCTACATGACCTCTGACCTGCTTGGAAGACTCTCTGGAGTCATGACATAGGGGTCAGCTTCTTTCTCCTTTTTGGGGCATGTTCAAAAATTACAAAGGTAAATTATGCCATCTATAAATTTAAAACAATACAGAAGGGTATAAAGTAAAACATGAAATCTTCCATTTCCTCCACCCTCCCAATCTCACAGCCCAGAGTTAGATACTGAGGGTATTTGCCATGTGATTCTTCAGATATTTATCTTATCACCTACTATGATCCAGGCACTGTTCTCTACGTTACATATATTTTCTGATTTAACCCTCACCCTCAACAATCCTGTGAGGTAGATACTAGCATCCCTGTTTTGCAGATGAGGTAAATTGAGGATTACAGAATGTTACAAATTTAGGATATGTGATAGTGACAGAACCAGGAATCAAAACCATCTGTGTCTCTAACCATGGATGGAATCTTAACCATGACATTATACTACCTGAGGCAAAATGAGGAAGGAGGGCAGAAATGAGCAAATATTACCATGAAAATTATTTCTTAGCAAAGAACCAATGTTTCTGAAACTTTTCAAGTTGACAATGGCCATACACAACTCACTATGAATCAGATTTATCACATTCCAGTGGATCATCAGATTCTAGGAAGTTACCTGGAATTTATGCCACCCTGACCCTTGGGGATCCATTTCCAGCAACAGTAGCCTCTGGGGATGTATGCTGGTCACAAATGTTTAAGTTCAGCTGTTAAGAATTTAGTTTATTCTGAGGAAAGGATGTCAGCCCTTCCTATACATTAGAATCATCCAGGGAACTTTTATAAAATACCTAGCTAGGGCCCCATCCCAAGAATTCTCAATTAATTGGTCTAGGAAACAGCTTGGACACTGATATTTTTTTAATAAGGCTCCTAGACTTAGTCTATTATATAGCAAGTGGTGAGAACCACAGCTCTAAATCAAAACCTAAGACATCAAACATGGAAGCCACAGCTGGGATAAACCAATAATATTTGCATCTGGACAATCTTGGTGAAACAGGATCCATATAAAAAGTAGTACAGTCACTGCCTCCCTTTACTAGGGTTCCTAACCCTACTGGCACTACTTTCCTAAGGGTATATAAAGACTCCTTGCTTTGTCTCCCAAAAGTTGAATGCCTTGTGACCCTGACCACAAGGCTCAGAATCTGGGATTAAGACTAACCTGATGGAGACAGAATTTTAGAAGACCAGGGTCAGCCCCTTTAGTGACACAGGGATATTTATTTATTCAAATTTGCATATAAACTCACCCTGAGACCTACTTTATCAAGTCTTTGCTTACCACTGTATCTCTACCACCAACTATGCCAAGTCCATAGTTGGTACTTATTAAATACTTATTGAGTTAATGCATGAATGACTGAATGGACTTCTATGACCAGCCCTCGGCATTTTGTCCCCAGCCAAGAGTATCAGCATCACTTAAAAACCTATTAGAAATGCAAATTTGTGAGCCTCAACCCAGGCCAGGAAGTCAGGGAATGGGGCCCAGTAATTTGTGCTTTGTCAAGCCCTCCAGATAATTAGTATTCACCCTAAAGTTTGAGAACCACTGATAGAAAAGAGTTTCAGACTCCTAAGGAGGTGACCCAAGGCCCTTCACCCTCTGGTCCCAACTTCCCCTTCCAGCCATGTCTCCTTTGATTTCCTTCCAGGCATTCGGGGCACCAGATACACTGAACATCTCCCTCTCTCCAGAACACAGCATGTTCTTCCTATCAAACATTTGCTAATTCTTTAAGAACATACATATATCTCTTCATTGTCATTTTCTCCCCTGTTTCTCCATTTCTTTGCTATTGCCCATTCAATCACTAATTCAATCAGCAGACAAGCACACATTAAGCCTATAGTTGTGCCCTGACCAGTGTGGTTCAGTTGGTTGGGCAACTGGTAGGTGTTTGTCTCTCACACTGATGTTTCTCTCCCTCTCTTTATCCTTCCCTTCCCCTCTCTCTAAAAATAAATAAATCAAATCTTTAAAGAAAAGCCTATAGTTTCTGGGTGATGGGGGTCTAGAGATAATAAAGTTGCTGTCTACTAGGACAGACTAAAATACCAAAATTAAAAGTTAAAACACCATGTGGTTAATATAGGTAAGCACGGGATCCTATGAAAGTTGAGTTGAATCATACCAAACTCTGACCAGACAGGAGGAGAGGGGTAGTCTGCAAATCTCACAGATGAGGTGACACCAACAGAGTCCTGAAGTACCACAAGAAATAGTCCAGGATCCAAGGTACAGTACAGCATGGTGAATATAGTTAACAATACTGTGTTATATACTTGAAAGTTGCTAAGAAAATAGATCTTGAAAGTTCTCACCCTCCTCACAAGAAAACAAATGGTAACCATGTGAGCAATGGCTGTATTAAGTGACCCTGCTGTGGTAATCATCTCACAATATACATGTATATCAAATCATTACATTATGTGATGATATATCTCAATTATATCTCAATAAAACCTGGGGGAAGGGGATAAAAAATATTCCAAAGACAAAGCAAGTTTCCCCAGACTTTCCTTATGCAATTTTATAGGTTTCTTCATATAAACTCACCATCCCTTGCCACTCCTTGTCCCACTGCTCTCTTAACACAACACTCAATCTTCCTAGTGAGCCATCTTCTACTTGAAGCCCTGAGTTGTCCCCTCCAAACACCCGCACTATTCTGGGGTTCATTTCTGGTCTTTTGCTCTGCCATCTTCCTGATATGGCCCTTCTCCTGCAGCCGAGAGCTCCGAATACTCACGCCCCCATTTTTCTACTGGGAAAAGCTCTTACAGATCCTCAGACAAGCTGAACACCAAACTACAGTCTTATTTATGAGCATACTGCATTGCAACCTGGAAGTCAATGGAGAGCTGTAATCTGGAAACACACATACACACACACAATAGCTTTTATCTGCTGTTTAAAGTTAAAATGACAGCATGGATGGAACTGGAGAGTATTATGCTAAGTAAAATAATCCAGGTGGCAAAAGACAAATACCATATGATCTCACCTATAAGTGGAACCTAATGAACAAAACAAACAAACAAGTGAAATATAATCAGAGACATGGAAATAAGGAACAAATTGACAGTGACCAGATGGGAGAGGGAAAATGGGGAAAAGAAGGGGAAGGATCTAGTCAAGGAACATGTATAAAGGACCCCTGGACATGGGCAACAGGGTGAGGACTGACAGAGGGAGACAGAGGGTAAGAGGGAAGGGGAGAGCAACAGGGGAAAATTGGGACAACTGTAACGGAACAACAATAAAAAAAGTTAAATGGACTATTTGGTGTTAAATCTATGACCTTATAACCTTGGCCTCATCAGTGCTGGGCTCTAGCCAACTGAGAGATGACTGGCCCAGCGTGGGTTTGCTACAAATTATATCCTCAAAGCACTTCTATATTAGTAATAAGACAGCCCTTTGTAAAATGGATGGTGTCAAGAACTCATTTGTAGCCATGTTATGTATAATAAGCAAGGAGTCTGTGCATTCACTTCTCAAAGCCCCTTGAAATCTGCCAGAAGAAAACATTTCAGAAACTGCTCCACGGGCACTGTTCAAGAGCAACGTGATCAAGCTGAGTACATGCCCTGAACACCTCAGGACTCCAGAGGGTCTATTTTCTGCTCACTTAATCTCTGGCTGTTTAATAGAATATCTTATAATCATCAATGCAATGATTTATAATGAGAGCATCTTGGTTTTCCAATTTGGGGGAACTAAAGCTATTTCAGGAAACAGTGATTTTTTAAAAATATTCTTAGACTTGAACTAACTAAAAATAACCAGTGAAAATAAAGACAAAATCAAAAGTCAAAATGCGGTTTACCTTCTGTCGCTACACAGCTAGGCCCAGAATTAGCAGCTCACCTCCCCTCTGCCTTGCTGAATTAGGCATTAGTCCTTGGAAACTGACTCAGCAAGCAAGCGGAATGAAAATATCTGCTTGTGTGATGGTTGTAAGGTCCTAGAAGGACCCCGTTTGCTCCCTGCCCCAAGTAATCCCCAATTACCATACCATTACCTCTTTCTAGCTTCATTCTTCTGAATTCCATTAAGCTTTCCAGTCTTCTATAGCCCTCTATGAAATAAACATGAGAAACCCTAGAAGGTGTCAAAGCATGAACTCTTACAGTTCTCACATACCAGGGAGAGGGTAAATGAGGCTCCCAGGAGATTTCCTGGCACTGTATTCTGGAGAGTATGTATGAGCAGAGAGGCAGGATTTTGCCAAAGACATGACTATTGGGCTGACATGGGTATGGCTGAGCAAGAAATAAGACTGATCCTACTGGTGTTTGCCATTTTCAAAGGGGATCCCTTTCTTCCTACAGTCTTGGAGTCCAAATTTAGAGGCTGGGTAATGCCAATTCTATGTATTAAACGCAAAGTTCTGGCCCCATGCCTACCCTGTGGCTCTCTGTGTTCAGTCACCTTCTTTCAGACTCTGCGTGGTTCCTCTGTGCCTGTCTCCAATAGCCCCCTCTTCGGGACTGAGTCGTAAGGTCACAACTCTGAGTTCATAAGGATTCTGCCAAATTCTGCCCAATTCCAAGAATGAAAATTACATCAGGGAAGAGCGAGAAGAGAGAAGCAAGATTTTGTTCACAAAAATCAGGATCTATTTCTTTATGCTTGAAATCCCTTTTCTCTCCTTATTTGGCAAAAATAGTAACTGGGTCAAATATAGAAAATTCACCACCTCTCCCTTTTATTTACTTCTCCATCTGTGTACAGGCTTCATCAATGATGACAGCAGGAAGTGACTTGGCTTTGGAGCTCTGGTTAGCTATTTGATGTGAGGAAGCAGCTGGGAGCACATACACACATGCCATTCCTGGGCCCTGCTCCAGGGGGTCTGCTTTTGGGCTTCTCCCCATTTTCCAGGTGAGCGACTGCTCTGAGAACTCATTATAGGACCTTAGAAAAGATACTTTCCCTTATTTTTTTTTTTAAAGTTACACAAGAGAGGTATTTTAATATTTCTTGTATTTTTTTTCTAAAGGAAAAAATAATAAATTCCCACTCTACATCACTTGGGAAACAGAAAAACAAAGTAAAAAGAAGTCATCCATTATCGAACTACTACAAATTAACCATAATAATTAATTTACTTTATGTCCTTTTGGTTTTTCCTGTGCATACTTATAAAAATAAAGAAAATTATTAATTATTTACAATTTCCACCACCCTTTCCAGTATTTTTTAAGCAAGGTGATGCTGAGGAAATTTAAGTTACCCCTCACATATCCTTCATTCAACAAAGCCAAGCTGAAGATCCGGAGGAGGCCTCGCTTGTTCTGCATAAGAAGGGAGTAGAGCTGTGTTGTCCAATATGGTGACTACTAACCGCATATGGATAATTCATTTTAAATTCTGTACAATTAAATAAACTTAAAAATACATTCCCTCAGTAGCACTAGCCATATTTCGAAGGCTTAATAAGTCACATATGGTTAATTTAACTTAAATCAATTGCAATTAAATAAAATTTAAAACATGTTATCTCAATTGTGCCAATCACACATAAAGTGCTCAATAGCCACATGGTGCTAGTGACTGCCATAATGGACACAAAAGCTTACAGAATATTTTAATCATTATAGAATATTCTATTGAAAAACACTTAACTACGAAACCACAGAAGAAGGAGAGATGTTGGCAATAGAAAGGCAGAGTCACTAAAGGAATTTGAGAGAAAGGGAATGGAGAAAAGTCGCTGTAGAACGACATTAAACTTTGGCAGCAGAAAAATATTTGAAGGGAAAGTGATTTAGAAGGTTTTTCTGTTTGATATGTAAAATAATTCTATCCCCACTCTATCTTATGAAATGCTCAGTAAAACGCATGTCATTTTTCTGTTTTTACATTTGGATTTGTGGGTGTGTATATTTTAACATGATATATGTCAGTGACCTCAAGGTGTACCCCTAGTAGAAACAAGACAGACCTACTTTTAGCTAATGTATGGGCTACATGGGTATATAAAATACACAGAATGATATTTTACCAAAATATATTTTCTTGTCCCTTGATTTAAAAAAATAGACTTTTCAATTACAGTTGGCATACAATATTATATTATTTTCAAGTGCACAACACAATAGTTAGACATTTATATAACTTATGAACAGATCCTCCTGATAAGTCTAGTACCCATCTGACACCATTCTTAGTTATTACAATATTATTGGTTATATTTCCTATGCTGTACTTTACATCCCCGTGACTCTTTCTATACCTGCCAATTTGTTCTTCTTAATCCCTTTCCCTTTTCTACCTATCTCTTCAATCCCCTCCTATCTGACAACCATCACTTTGTTCTCTGTATCTATGAGTTTGTTTCTATTTAGTTGTTTATTTTATTTTTTAGATTCCACATGTAAGTTAATTCTGACATTTTATTTAGCATCATACCCTCTAGGTCCAACCATGTTGAAAGTTTTTGCACAGTGAAGGAAACAATCAACCTACTGAATGTGACAATATTTTCACCAATGATGCACCCGATAAAGGGTTAATATCCAAAATAAATAAGAAACTCATACAACTTAACAACAAAAAACCAAACAATCCTATTTAAAAATGGGCAAAGGACCTGAATAGACATTTCTCCAAAGACAATACAGATGGCCAATAGACATGAAAAGATGCTCAATGTCACTGACCATCAGAAAGATGCAAATTAAAACCACAGTGAGATATCTCACACCTGTCAGAATGGCTATCACCAATAAATCAACAAACAACTGTTGGTGAGGATGTGGAGAAAAGGGAAATCTCAAGTGTACTGTTGGTAGGATTGTAAATTGGTGCAGCTACTGTGGGAAACAGTATGGAGTTTCCTCAAAAAGTTAAAAATATCACTACCATATGACCTATCATTTCTACTTCTGGATATCTATCCAAAGAAATTCAAACACTAATTTTAAAAGGCACACATATCCCTAAGTTTATTGTGGCATTTTTCACAATAGTCAAGGTATGGGAGTAACTTAATTGTCCATGGATAAACAAATAGATAAAGAATATGTGGTACATTTAAACAATGGAATACTACTCAGCTGTAAAAAAGAAGGGAATCTTACGCTTTGTGACAGCATGAGTGGACCTGAAGAGTATTATGCTAAGTGAAATAAACCATATGATTTTACTCATATGTGAAATCTAATCAACAAAATAAACAAACAAGTAACATAGACTTATAGATACACAAAACAGACTGAGAGCTATCAGAGGGGTGGGTGGTTGGAGGCTGGGTGAAAAACGTGAAGGGATTAAGCAAAACATAAACTCATAGCACAGAAAAAAAGAGGCAGTACATAGATGCAATGGAATATTACTCCACCATAAAAAAGAATGAAATCTTGTCATTTGTGATAACATGGATGTCCCTCAATTTTTTAGAACTATAACAAACATTTCTTGTATTCATCCTTTATACACATGAAATATATATGTAATCACATGAAAACACACATTCGTTTCTTCTGATATATTTCTAGGACTCAAATATACTGGGTTAGAAGATATGTACATTTTTAATGCTCCCAATATATACTGTTAATTTTTCATGATTGCCAACGGTGATATATCCATATTCCCATTTCTTTGCGTCTTCCACAAACCTACATATTTTTATTCTTTTTATTTTCTGTAATTTTTAAACATAGTAGTTATTTTAATTAGAAGCAATTTTGAAGTTTCTCAAAACAAGTGCAGAAAGAACCAATGCTAATTCTAATCTTAAGCTTCTCAAAGCATTATGAAAATCTTATCCATAAGATCCAGAAGAAGCACCTCAAAACTATAATTCAATTTGAACAAATCTCTTCTGGCTTTAATCTCTGTATTACTTGGTACATCTATGTGAACACTTTGCAATCTGCTTGTATTTGATACATTTGCATACATCTCCATTTACCCAAACTGGATCGGGGTTATATTTTACTCTTCTATAAAATACTTCTGGGACTTAGTATAATGTTTCATACACAGAGAGAGAATGATGTATATATTATTTAGGGTGGCATGGGATGGGAGAGATGTGTGTCTTTATGTGAGCATGTGCATGCAAATGTGTGTGTAGGGAGAGGGGAAGGAGTGATTTTTGGATGCTCTCTTTTCTTCTGGGAATACTGAGAGATAAGGAAAAAGGTGAAGAGGCAGCAACAAGTTTGAACACCAATTAGATGAGGATTCAAGATACACAAGCCATTCTAATAAACTGTTTTGATATTCTTGCTCTGGGCCCTTGGGGAAAAAGTTCCCATAATGCTCTGTGCAGCTGAAGGTCATATTAAAGTGCCAACATTTACGCTGTTCTTTCCTTATAGAAGTAGCAACTAAAAATGTCTGTATAGCTTAGTTCTTGATTAAAAGCAGCAAGAGAATTTCTAACATGGGTTAGTAACCCCCTGAGGCTGACACTGAATGGATCTAATATTAAGAACCTCTATTCTAATTACCACTTGGAAAAAGCTTTATGCCAAAGATAGATCACTTCATCAGTGGCATATCTTGGTGCCATGTCTCATGAATAAATGACTGCCTCGTTGTTAGTTGGACATTTTTATTTGGTAATAAGAGTTTGCAGAAGGCCTGTCTTTATCCTGACAAGAGGATAGTCATTTAATAGGGTAGGTACCACAAGAATCCAACATTCTGGTAACAGGAAAGAAGGTTTTTTTAGGCACAAACCTGAGGTCAGGATCACGCTAAGTACTGTCAGCCTGTGGGAATCTGCTACTCTGCCTTGTTTTATTACATATGAGTTCATTGAATCAGGGAGGTTTTCCATAGATTCATTGTGAAGAACCACACTTATCATTACAAGCTGCAGAACTTGAGAACATGAAGATATTAAAAATCATTTTCCTAGTGGGTTAACTGATGTCCCGAGAGCAGAAAGGATTTTCCCATGATCACATGTTCATGTAGCAGAATTGTGACAAGAAGCTAAGTATCTACTCCCAGTTAAGTAGAAAATACTGAGGAGTACCCCTGCTCCTGTTTCATTCACACAACCAATATTGACTGAATATGTACTGTGTTCCAGGCATGGTGGTAGGTGTTCAGGACACATCTGTGAACAGGCAGATCTGTCTTCCTGGAGGCCCTCAAGGACAGCTGCTTCCTGACTGATCATAAACCACTTGCCAGAGCTCCAAAGCCACATCTGAATTCCATTTGCACTAGGACCAAAATATCAGTGTTCACTTACTGTAAATAGTCCAAAGGACTTCATTTTGGTGACCGAATAACTTCCAGGTTTCCTTTTATTTGCCACATCCTCTCAACAATGTACAAAGGACTAGGAGTCATTTATATTCCTCTTTGTTGTGAAATTTCAAAAAGTGTTCTCTCTTCTCTATCCATTGTATTACGGAGACACTAAAATAGAAGTAGTATCTTGTCAAGGGAATCGATACCAATCATGGATTTTACCAAATTCACAGTGCCTTTGAGGCCAGGTTTCATTCGTTTAGAAATGTTTCATGTTTGTTTTAGGAGGAATAAAATAAACTAAAATATTTTCCATCCATTCAGACAGCTGCAAGTGACCGAGCCAGGACCAGAACCCCAGGCCTGTTTGACTCCAGAGGACCATATGAGAAAAAATTATTTTATTATTTCTAGAACTTGGGCAATGATGTAGGAAGAAGACAAACAAACATTTCCAAGATAATCATCAGAAGTAACGGGTCATATATTCACAGATATTTATTGAACCCTTGCTATATACCAAATTTGTGCAAGGGGATATAAATGGAATGATGAACCAGATAGAGTCTAGACTCTCAGAATTTAAAACAAGCAACATCCAATATTAGAAACTTGATAAGGCTGGCATTCTATCCCTCTGCCTTCCTGCTGTGTATCATCTAGTGCACTATTTATCTTCAATGTGAAGAGTGCAATTAAGGTAATCAAAGTCCATGGAAATAAATCACTATTCTGTTCTGTCTTCTGAGCTGCTTCTGAAAGTAGCCCATATATCCTCAATCACAGACTTTCTAATTTCTGCTTACATTTCTGAATGTTCTCAGAAAGATAAGGAGAAAAGGAAGACAACAGCTTCCTGCCATCTTGAGAGTAAACCCAAACTCTGTATATGACTTCCAAAACTTATTCCTAGCTCCCTTCTGAGTTCTAGTTCTAATATCCAGCTTTCCGGTGCCACCTTCACCTCTTTCTCATGTTATGCCCCTTGGTTCTGTGAATGACACAGTCATCCATGCCCGAAGACTTGGCATCTTTAAGTCCTCCCTTCCCCATGCTCCCAATCTCTAATTAATTGTCGAGTCTTCTCTATTCTACCTTCAGAGCCTCTCTCCCATCTGTTCCCTCTTCTCCATCTTCAACATCTGAAGGGACTGTGATGACTAATTCTGTGTGTCTACTAACTGTCCTAAGGGTTGCCCAGACACCTGGTAAAACAAAATTTCTGGGCGTGTCTGTGAGAATACCTCTGGAAGAGATTAGCATTTTAATTAGTAGACTAAATAAAGAAGATCTCCCCCACCAATGTTGGTGGGCATCACCCAGTCGGTTGAGGGCCTGTAGAGAACAAGAAAGCAAAGGAAGGGCAATTTTCTTTCTCTGACAGAGCTAGGACATCTATCTTCTACCCTCGAACATCTGGGTTCCTCGTTCTCAGATATTTGGACTTGGACTTGAACTTACACCATCAGCTTCCCTCGTTCTCAAGCCTATGGACTGGCTGAATTACACTACTGGCTTTCCTGGTTCTCCAGCATACAGAGAGCAGGTTATTGGACTTTTCGGCTTCCATATCACATGACCCAATTCTTACAAAAAATCTCCATATTCATGTTCTGTTTCTGTAAAGAAACCTAATATAGGGACTAAGATTCAGACAGGACAAGAGACCTGTACCAAGATCACGCTGTTCATAAGCAGACTTGGTGTTATAGCCCATGTATATCTGACATCAAAGTACATAGTACATTTCCAGAACTTTCCAGCTGGAAAACTTGTAAGCCCTTATTTTGCCATGCTCAACATTCTATCAGTTCCCACTCAACACATCTTTACGTTTCTTCATTGCTTTGTTAATTACTTACATTAAAATAAGTTTGACATTGTTGTTTCTTGAAGGCAAGCACTATGTCTCACACATCTAAGTGTTCACCCTCCTCTCATAGAATCCAGTGCATTACTCTGCACATACTGATGAATAAAAAAATAAACTATAATAAAAGTAATAGGTTAAAAGAAGTGTACCACAGTCCATGGGCCTTCAGTTTGTGCTGGTTTGCCATTCTTCTAAATGGATCATATCCAGATGGAATTCTTCATTTCCCCACACCAGCCCCTCTGCCATCTCCCTTATCCATGTCTTTGGCATCAGTGGCACAAATAATCTTCCAATCTCCAAGAATGGATACCTTACGGGTCTCTTGGATGAAACTAAGACATGGCAACATGTGTGCACAGCAACACATCAAGTTTGAACTGTTCAACAGACATTTGAAAACTAAGACACAGGTGAAATAACTACTTTTAGAGAGGAGAAATGGTCTTGCCCTTCCTTTGAGACAAGAGGAAAGAATGATAAATATGAATAGAGGCAGAGATGAGTTGAGTTGGAGATAAGAGGCTATACAAGAAAGGGACTCAATCTATACAAAGTAAATGAGGTCATTTGCTAAGGCTAGGAGTCTGGAATAACAGGTTTTTGGAATTCCCCTGGGTATTAACGATACTGAAATTCTACATCAAGGATCTTGAGTCAACCTGACAAGTCCCATTGTTAGTGGTTTTTGAAAAATGACTGCAGAGGCTGACTAAATTAAAAATTTATCCTGGGCAATTCATGGTTATAAGATGGATGTTTTGGGTAGAGTGGTCCACTTACAGAGATCCCATTTATAGCATAGGTAGTACACAGTTCCTCTTATAAAAATAATCATTCTAGATATAGTGTGAAATGATTCTCCTTTGCAATTCCTCCACTGGAATATTAGAAGAGGATACAAAGTCAATTTTAAATTATTAGGCTTTTTATCATTATTATTAATTTTACTTGAAGAAATATGCGGGTAACCCATATTTTTCTTCTAACCTCTTCCAACATTTAGCTTTATGTATGTCATTTTTTACTTTCTTATTTTAAAGATGCAGAACCATACAAACAATTGTAGACCTTAGTGAATTACACAAATAATACCCTCATAACCACCATCCAGGCTAAAAAAAATAACCAACCTAGAAACTCCTCCAAATGCCCAATACAAAATACAGCCTCCTTGTTCTTTCCAAATATAACCATCTTAAATTTTAGAGTAATTATTTTTTTTATTCTCATGGTTTTATCACCTAAGAATGAATCACTAAACACTGTAGAATAATCTTGCCCAATTTTTTAAAAACTTGATACGTCATTTAAGGCTACTTTAATCTATAGATTCTTCCACCATCCATTTACTTTCCCTACAATTTATTTGCCAAAGAACTTATGCTGTTTTGCCTGCAGAGTTCCCCATCATCTGCATGTTGCTAATTGCATACTCATGGTACTTTTCAACATGTTCCGCTGCATATCTTGTTGGATTCAGGTCTTGATCAGTCTCTGGTTTTCATTTTTTTTATTGTTGGCAGCCACTGAGGCTCAATTTCAAAATGATCATATTCTATCATCTTACTTTAATTTATTGGCTAGAATGATTTTTATGTAATTTACATACCATAAGATTAATCCTTTAAAGCATATAATTCAGTGATTTTTAGTATAGTCACGAAGTTTTGTAATCTTCACCACAGTTCGTTGTTGTTATTGTTCTTTGGTTAGTGAATTTTTTCTAAACTAATTCTGTAGTCTGCATTCTTTGTTATGTATAGTCACTGACATCTCTGCTTGGTGAACATAGTGATCATTTAATGAGTAGGCAGAAATTTCCTTAAAGGTCTGGAACCGTCAGTCTCTCATCTTTACCTGGAGGTTCTGTGTGCCTTTCGGGGAATGCTTTCAACACTCAGCCAGGTAGTTTGCAACTATACTACAGCCTTCATTCCCCGCATTTGCAAAGAATGAATGCCAGTCTGCAGTGACAGTTTTGGGTCTTTTCAATTCTTTACTGAGTGTGTATACAGCCTTACAAATTAGTATGCCCTTCTAGGTGTTCAGGAATACACTGGAGCTTTTCAAAGTCCCTACTGACATCCCATTCCACAAATTTTTCTTTTTGACTTATTGGTAAGCCAATCATTTGGCCCATTCAACTGCCTCAGGCAGAATAAAAGTCCAACAGTTGTCCCCAAATATTTTCAACAAGCCCACCCCCAGGGAAGAGGCTTTTTGCACAAGGTGAACCGTGTCAGATTTTCACTCTACAAGAATAATTTTTTTGACCTCTTAAGGGCAATATTAGCCCCACTGAGAATACGTGACTTAGAATATTCCACAATTATTAATTTCCTTTTTTTCATATAAAATACATAGTAATATCTGCATAACAACACTATTACTGCTTTCACCAATATTACTGAATAGTTTAAACATCTTGCATGTACTACACCCTTTCTTCTCCCATTTATTTTATGGTTGTACTATATCTACGATGCCTCATCATATAACCATAACATATTCTCTTCCTTATAACCCTCAGTTAGACTTAATTCTAGGAGCAACTGTATATTTGATGCTCACAACTCACCATGTGTTGAGATGTATCTCTAGAGATACATAGACATCATTTGGTTATTTAAAGTCCATTCTCCATTATTTTTCTCAGGATGGGTTTATGTCAATATTCTTTTAGTTCCTAGATGTTAACAATTTATCTGTGCCCTCTGTACTGGAAAGTCAATGTTCCTGGATATAAAATTCTTGGCTCATATTTTCTTCCCTTGATTATCTTAAAAATATTACTCAATTCCATTGTGACTTAACGTGTTGTTGTTAAAAAGTCAGATGATATCTGATTTGATTTTTCCTTATAAACTTTATTCTCTTCATCAAATAATTTTTTTCTCTTCAAAGTTCAGTGATTTTACTAGAACATATTCCTGGTGTTTGTCATTCTGGATCAATATTCTCAGGCACACAGTGAGTGTGTTTTTTCAATGTGTAGCTTAAATATATATGTGTATTTATATACATATATGAGCATAAATATATACATATATGCATAAGTATATATACATGTATATGTATATATGTATAGTACATATATGTATATGTGTAAGTACATATACATATATCTATAAGTATACATGTGTGTGTGTATATATATATAGTATTTGTATATACAAATATATGTGTGTATATATATTTGCGTATATACATATACAGACACACATGTGTGTGTGTTCCCTTGCTCGGTTTCCTTCTTCAGGGATTCATATGATCTGTATGTTGGATATTCTTTACTTGTCTTCCATATGCATCATTTCCAGACAAGTTATTTTGTCTCATCATTTAGTTGTATTTTAGTTTGCTAAGAGGTTAGATCTTATATCAAGTGTTTTTGTCACAAAATTATAATAAGTAGTGAGGGGGATAGGAAACTTTCAGATGTAAAAATAAAATAAAAACAAAATTTTCTTTTAATTTTGTTTCTCTTTGAAGTGTTTTTATTGCATTTTCCAGTCTAGTATTTCTTCTAGTTTATTCTTCATTTAAAAATAAATTTTCCTGTTGTTCGTAAATATTTTTTGAGTTTGGTACCTTTATTTGTGAGTTTTTCTAATTCTGATTTATATTTCTTTCCTAGCTTATATCATATTCTTAATACATTTTCATTTTCTTTTTTTATTTTTTTAAATATTTTTAATTATTATTTTATTACAGTTGTCCCACCTTTTCCTGCTTTAGCCTCCTCTGCCCATCCCACTCCCCACTCCCATAGTTAATTCCCACACTGTTGGCCATATCTATGGGTCATTTCTGTGTTCTTTGTCTAGTCCCTTCCCTTTCTTTCCACCATTATCCTCACCACCCCCCTCTGGTCACTGTCAGTCTGTTCCATGTTTCCATGCCTCTGGTTCTATTTTGTTCGTTAGTTTATTCTGTTCATTAGATTCCTCTTATACATGAGATCATGTGGTATTTGTCTTTCACCAACTAGTTTATTTCACTTAGCATAATAGTCTCCAGTTCCACCCATGCTGTCACAAAAGGCAGGTGTTCCTTTCTTTACACTGCATAGTATTCCATTGTGTAAATGTACCACAGGTTTTTCATACACTCATCTACTGATGGGCACTCAGGCTGTTTAAAGCACTTGGCTACTGTAAATAGCACTGCTATGAACATAGAGGTGTATAGGTTCTTTTGAATTGGTGATTCAGGATTCTTAGGGGATATTCCCAGAAGTGGAATCAAGTCAAAAGGCAGTTCCATTTTTAGATTTTGAGGAAATTCCATACTGTTTTCCACAGTGGCTGCACCAGTCTGCATTCCCACTAACAGAGCACTAGGGTTCCCTTTTCTCCATACATTCGCCAGCACTTGTTGTTTGTTGATTTGTTTATGATGGCCATTCTGACTGGTGTGAGGTGATACCTCATTGTGCTTTTAATTTGCATCTCTCTGATGGTTAGTGATATCTTTTCATATGTCTATGGGTCTCTGGATATCCTCCTTGGAAAACTGTCTATTCAGGTCCTTTGCCCATTTTTTAATTGGATTGTTTGTCTTCCTGGTGTTGAGTTGTATGAGTTCTTTATACATTTTGGATATTAAACCCTTGTCCAATGTATCATGGGAAAATACGCTCTCCCATATAGTCAGTTCCATTTTCATTTTGATAGTTTCTTTAGCTGTACAGGAGTTTTTTAATTTGATGTAGCCCCATTTGTTTATTTTTTCATTTATCTTCTTTGCCCTAGGAGATATATTGGCAAAAATATTGGTACATGTGATATCTGATATTTTCCTGCCTATGTTTTCCTCTAAGACTTTCATGGTGTTATGACTTATATTTAAGTCTTTTTTCATTCTGAGTTTATTCTGGTGTATGGTGTAAGTTCGTGGTTGAGTTTCATTTTTTTGCATGTACCAGTCCAGTTCTCCTAACACCATTTATTGAAGAGGCTATTTTTACTCCATTTTATGCTCCGGCCCCCTTTGTCAAATATTAATTAACCATAGACACATGGATTTATTTCTGGGCCCTCTATTCTGTTCCATTGATCTATGTGCCTGCTCTCATGCCAGCACCAGACTCTTTTGATTACAGTGGCCTTCTAGTATAGTTTGATATCAGGTATTGTGATCCATCCTGGTTTGCTCTTCTTTGTCAAAATTACTGAGGCTACTCAGGGTTGCTTATGGTTGCATATAAATTTTTGAAATATTTGTTCTAGATCTGTAAAAAATGGCATTGGTACTTTATTGGAATTGCATTGAATCTACAGATTGCTTTGGGTACTTTGGACAATTTAATGATGATAATTCTTCCAATCCATGAACACAATATATACTTCCATGTATTTGTATTTTTCTCAATTTCTTTCTTCATTGTTCTGTAGTTTTCAGAGAACAGGTCTTTTACCTCCATAGTTAAATTTATTCCTAGGTACTTTATTTTTCTTGTTGCTAGGATAAATGAGATTTTTCCCCTACTTTCTGTTTCTGATATTTCATTGTTGATGTACAAAAATGCCATCAATTTCTGAATATTGACTTTGTAACCTGCTGTTTTGCCAAATTCATGTATTAGGTCGAGCAGTTTTTTGGTGGAGACTGTAGGGTTCTCTATGTATACTATCATGTCATCTGCAAATAAGGACAGTTTTACTTCCATCCTGGCAATCTGGATGATTTTATATCATTTTCTTGTCTGATCACTGTGGCTAGAACTTCCAATACTATGTTGAGTAAAAGTGGTGAAAGCAGACCCCCTTGTCTTGTTCCTGATCTTAAAGGGAAAGAAAGCATTTAGTTTTTGCCCATTGAGTATAATGTTGGCTGTAGGTTTCTCGTATATGGCCTTTATTATGTTGAGGTGTGCTCCCTCTACTCCCCCTTTGCTAATTGTCTTATCATAAATGGGTGCCGGATTTATCAAGTGCTTTTTCAGCATCTATTGATATGACCATGTGATTTTTGTCCTTCATTTTGTTTATGTGGTATATTGCATTTATTGATTTGCAATATCAATATTGTACCTTCCTTGCATCACTAGGATGAATCCCGCTTGGTCATGGTCTTTTTAGTTATCTTTTTAATGTATTGCTGGATCTGAATTGCCATTATTTTTTGAGGATTTTAGCATCTACACTCATCAGAGATATTGTCCTGTAGTTTTCTTTCTTTGTTGTGTCTCTACCTAGTTTTGGAATTAGGATAATACAAGCCTCATTAAAAAAAAACTTGGGAGTCTTCCCTCTTCGTGAATTTCTTGGAATAGATGGAGAAGGACAGGAATTAGTTCTTCTGTAAATGTTTGGTAAAATTCACCTGTGAAGTCAAACAGCCCAGGACCTTTGTGTGCCAGGAGTGTTTTGATCACTGCTTCAATTTCACTAGTTGTTATCAGTCTATTTGGGCTTTCTGCTTCTTCCTGATTCAATTTTGCAAGGTTATATATTTCTAGAAATTTTTCCATTTCTCCCAGGTTGTCCAATTCCTTTACAATAGTTGTTCATAGTAATTTCTTACAATCCTTTGTATTTCTGTGGTATTGATTGTAATTTCTCCTCTTTCATTTCTGATTTTATTAATTTGGGTCCTCTCTATTTTTTCCTTGATGAATCTGGTTAAAGGTTTCCTCAATTTGGTTTATCCTTTCAATGAACCATCTCTTGGATTTATTGATCCTTAGAATTGTTTTTTAGTCTCTATGTCTTTTAATTCTGCTCTGATCTTAATTATTTTCTTCCTTTTACTCACTCTGGGCTTTGTCTGTTCTTGTTCCTTTAGTTCTTGTACATGTAGGTTTAGGTTGTTTATTTAACATTTCTCTGTCTTTAGGTAGGCCTGTATTGCTTTGAACTTCCCTCCAAGGAGTGCCCTCGCTGTGTCCCACGTTTTGGACTGTTGTGTGTTCATTTTCATTTTTTTCCAGGTACTTTGTGACTTCTTCTTTGATCTCATTGTTAACCCATTTGTTATTTCATAATACGTTATTCAGTCTCTATGAATTTGAATGTTTTTCAGTTTTTCCTTTGAGACTGGTTTCTAGTTTCAAGCCATTGTGATCCGAGCACATGCTTGATAGGATTTCAATTTTCTTGAATTTGTTGAAGCTTGTTTTGTGTCCTACCATGTGGTCTATCTTTGATAATGTATCATGTGCATTTGAAAAGAATGTATATTTTCCTTCTTTGGGGTGAAAGGCTCTGGGTATATCAATTAAGTGCATTTGATCTACAGTGTCATTCAATGCCACAATATCCTTGTTGATTCCATGTTTGGAAGATCTATCCATTGTTGACAGTGGGGTTTTAAAATCTGCTACAATAAGTGTGTTGCTGTTGATATCTTCTTGAAGTCCCCCAATATTTTCCTTATATATTTAGGTGTTCCTATGTGGGGTGCATTTATGTTTACAATGGTTATATCTGCTACCTAAGTATTATGTAGTGACCTTCTTTGTCTCTTTTTATGGCTTCATTATGAAGTCTATTTTGTCTTATATAAGTATTACTACCCCAGCTTTTTTTCATGTCCATTTACTTGGAATATTTTTTTACCATCCCTTCACTTTCAGCCTGTGTAAATCTTTTGTTCTGAGGTGGGTCTCTTGTAGGCAGCATATATGTGGGTTGTGTCTTCTTATCCATTCAGCTACACAATGCCTTTTCATTGGAGCATTCAATCCATTTACATTTAAGGTTATTATTGATAGATACTCACTCCTTGCCATTTATTCATACCTGTGTTTCTCTCTCTCTCTCTCTCTCTCTCTCTCTCTCTCTCTCTCTCTCTCTCTCTCTCTCTCTCCCCTCCTTTTTATAGCAGTCCCTTTAGCATCTCTTGCGGTGCTGGCTTGTTGGAAATGTACTCTTTTAGCCTTCTTTTGTCTGGGAAGCTCTTTATTTCCCCTTCCATTTTAATTGAGAGCCTTGCTGGATAGACTGGTCTTGGTTGCAGGTCCCTGCTTTTTATTACTTGGAATATTTCATGCCAATCGCTACTGGCTTGTAGTGTTTCTGTTGGGAAAGAAGCTGATAGCCTTATCAGAGTTCCCTTGTATGTTACTAGCACTTTCTCCCTTGCTGCTTTTAAGATTCTCTCTTTGTCTTTAAATTTTGCCATTTTAATTATGATGTTCTTGGAGTGGGCCTCTTTGGGTTCTTCTTGATTGGGACTCTCTGTGATTCTTGAACTTGTGTGACTTTTTTCCTCAGCAATTTGGAGAAGTTTTCTGTCATTATTTTTTCAAACAGGTTTTCTATCCCTTGCTTCTTTTCTTCTCCTTCTGGATATTCCTATGATGCAAATGTTGCTACATTTCATGCTGTCCTGAAGCTTCTTGAAACTATCCTCATTCTTTTTTAATCTTTTATTTTGTTTTGTTCCTCTGGCTGTGTTTGTTTGTTTTTTTCACCTGTCTCCCATCTCACTGATTCGGTCCTCTGCTTTATCTGACCTGTTTTTGATTCCTTCTAGTGTATTGGTCATTTCAGATATTTTATTCTTCATTTCTTCCTGGTTCCTATTCATAATTTCTATGTCCTTTTTCATGCTGCCGTAGTTCCCACTAAGTTCTTTGTAGCTCCCATAAAGTTCCTTTTAGTTCTCACTGAGTTTCTTGAGCATCCTAATAGCCATTATTTTGAATTCTTTGTCTGACAGATTGCTTGCCCCAATTTCATTTAGCTCTTTTCCTGGGGATTCTTCCTTGCCTTTCAGTGAGGGGTTATCTCTTTGTCTCTTCATTTTAGGTAACACTCTTCATTTGTTTCTGCATCTCAGATTGCTCTGCTTCAACTGTCTTCATGGGGTGGCCTTCTGTGGTAAGATTTTGTGGGACTCAGTGGCACAGTGTCTTTGATCTTCTGATCTGGATGCTCTACAGATACCCTTTATTCAGTTTATCTGGGCTCTCTTTTTGTACTTGGACTTTGATTATTAATGGCTCCTTCTTTGGTGGGTTCTCCCCTCCAACTGACTGGCTGGTAGTCACGATCCCCACCACATCTTGTATATATTTTACCTAGCTCTCAGCTTGCTAGTTGTGCTGGGCTGGGGCCACAAATCCCTTTGCTGTGCAATTTTCTGATCTCCCTGTCCAGATGTATTCAGTGGGAGCAAACATTGCTTTCAGTCTTGTCCCTTTGCTGACAGGACAGCTGCACACAGGATCCCTGTCCAGCATGTTTCATCTTCCCTTTTTAAAAGTATTTCTGTGGCACACCCACTGTAGCACTAAGTCACTGTCTGGCTTTTTGCACACAGCACCTCTCAAAAAAAAAGTTTTGTTTTTTAAAAATATGTAATAATTTTATCTGTTTATAAAGTCTATCTCCTTAATTTGTTTTCATAATATGAAGAATATTATTTTGCTTCTTATTCTCTTTTCCTATCTAACTTTACATGAGATTTTACTTTGATATATTCCTGTCGCTCATTTTAATATGAATTTAGTTTGATTCAACTTTTGGAAAGAGGTATAATTCAGATAGACTTTCTAACTTCACAGGGTCGCTCTCTTCTCTTGTTTTCATATAGCATTAAATATGGCTGCTCTCTTTCTTATATTTCTTATATTTATTTCCCTTCTCAACTTTTGTTGAACCTTCTTTTTCCATCCTCTCTATTGTTCCTAACAAGTTCAAATTTTATTCAATCGCCAGGAATTCCTCCTCAACCTGAGGCTCCATCATGATAGGGGAGTGACAGTGGGTCAACTTTAATAGGTCATATGAACACACAACTCTAGCCCTTTCAGACCTTCCAGCTCTTATAATTGTTTTTTATTAAAATTTAATTTTATATTTAGTATACAATTTTTCTTGTATCTTAATAATCTTCATATTTATCATTTTCATCAGTTGCAAGCAATACTATTAAAATACCATAATTTTATAAGCATCTCTCTATTAATGGTTGCTTGGTATATATATTTAGTTTTCCATGATAATAAAAATATGTAATACATTCCTTATAAGTTATATCCTTAAAACAAATACCCTGGAGTGAGATTATTTATTAAAAAGGTAAGAACAGTTTTATGACTTGCTAAAAACTGCCAGATTGTTCATCAAATTGACTGAGATAACTTATAATGCTCTTAGAAATGTATAAAAGTTTCAATTTCCCCAAGAGTCCGATCACTAGTTTTAATAGTGTTTCATTATTGTTGCTAATTTTAGAGGTATAAAGCAACATTTCATTGTTTTAATTTGCACTTCCTTTAGTGTTGGCAAGACTGCATACTGTTTCCTATGTTAATTTACTAATGGTGTTTCACCTTGCGTAATGATTCTTATTTTTTGACCACTATCCACAGTGAACTTAATGCAAATTTTACTTTTAAGTATATTTTATTGATTATGCTATTACAGTCGTCCCATTTTATTCTCCCCTTTATTCCCCTCCACCTCCCCTCCCACCAGCATTCCCCACACCCTTAGTTCATGTCCATGGGTTGTACATATAAGCTCTTTGGTTTCTCCATTTCCTGTACTATTCTTAACCCCACCCAATTTTGTAACTACAAATTATGCTTATTATTCCCTGTACCTTTCCCCCCATTCTCCACTGATAACCCTCCATGTGATCTCAATTTCTCTGATTCTGTTCCTGTTCTAGTTGTTTACTTAGTTTGTTTCTGTTTTTGTTTTTTACATTCGGTTCTTGATAGCTGTGAGTTTGTTGCCATTTTACTGTTCATATTTTTGATCATCTTCTTTTTCTTAGATAAGTCCCTTTAACATTTCATAGAATAAGGGCTTGGTGATGATGAACTCTTTTAATTTTACCTTATCTGGGAAGCACTTTATATGCCCTTCCATTGTAAATGATAGATTTGCTGGATAGAGTAATCTTGGATATAGGTCTTTGCTTTTCATCACTTCGAATACTTCCTTCCAGCCCCTTCTTGCCTGTAAGGTTTCTTTTGAGAAATCAGCTGATAGTCATGCAAATGCCTTTGTTGGTAATTGTCTCCTTTTCTCTTGCTTCTTTTAAGATGCACTCTTTATCTTTAATCTTGGTGATATAATTATGATGTGTCTTGGTGTGTTCCTCCTTGGGTCCAACTTCTTCAGGATTCTCTGGGCTTCCTGGACTTGCATGTCTATTTCCTTCACCAGACTGGGGAAATTTTCCTTCATTATTTTTTCAAATAAGTTTTCAATTTCTTGCCCTTCCTCTTCTCCTTCTGGAACCCCTATGATTCAGATCATAGGAATGTTGGAATGTTTAAAGTTGTCCCAGAGGTTCTCCTATTTCTCTTGAATTCTTATTTCTTCATTCTATTTTGGTTGAAT
>PVJD01010943.1:0-49799 GCA_004026545.1 Mormoops blainvillei
ACAATATACCTACTACATAAGGTCACCCTACCAAGACTGGGAGTCATAGCAGATCTACCTTATACATAGAAACAAACACAAGGAGACAGACAAAATGACTAGACAGACAAACAGGCCCCAAATGAAAAAATAAGAGAATTCTCCAGCAGGAGAACTAAATGAAATGGAGGCGAGCAAAGTATCAGATACAGAGTTCACAGTGATGATTATACGGATGCTCAATAGCATGAAAAAGGACATAGAAACCATAAAAATGGTACAGAGAGAAATGAAGAATGGAATATCTGAAATAAGGAATATACCAGAAGAAACAAATGGTAGATTGGATGAATCGGAGGATCAAATCAGAAAGACAAGCTATAAAACAACACCCAATCACAGCAGCAGTAAGAGAAGAGAATTTTTAAAAATGAGGATAGTTTGAGGGACCTTTGGGACAACATGAAGTGTAAAAACATCCACATCATAGGGTACCAAAAGAAGGGAGAGAGAGAGCACAAGGGATTAAGGACCTTTTGAAGAAATAATGACCAAAAACATCCTTAACCTGGTGAAGAAAAAATACATATAAGTCCAGGAAGCACAGAGTCCCAAACAAGCTGGATCCAAAGAGGCCCACACCAAAACACATTATAATTAAAATGGCAAATGCTGAGGGGAGAAAGGTGTAAGGGAACTAAATGGTAATGGGGGAAAAAACTCAATAAAGATTAAATTAAAAAACAGCTGGGGAAAAATAAATAAAATGACAAATGTTAAGACAGAGAGAGAATCTTAAAAGCTGTAAGATAAAGGCAGTTAGTTACCTATAATCAAACTCCCATAAGTCTGTCAGCTGATGTCTCAAGAGAAACATTTCAAGGTGATGAAAAGCAAGGACCTACAAGCAAGGCTACTTTACCCATCAAGGCTATTATTTAAAATTTAAGGAGAAATAAAGAGCTTCCCAGATGAGGAACAGCTAAAGGAGTTTGTTACCGCAAAACTAGCATTACAAGAAATGTTAAAGAGCCTGCCAGAAAAAGAAGGAGGAGGAGGAGGAGGAGGAGGAGTAAAAACAAAAAGGAGGGGGAGGAAGAAGATGAAGGAGGTAAAAAGGGAAAAAGGAGGATGCAGGAGAAGGAAGAAAAGGGAGGTGGAGGAGGAAGAATAAGGAAGAGGAGGATGACAGAGGAGGAAGAAAGGAAAAAGAAAGGAGGAACCAGAAAATAGCAATAAGTACATACCTATCAATAATCACTTTAAATATAAATGGCTTAAATGCTCCAATCAAAAGACATAGTGTAGCTGAATGAATAAGAAAACAAGATCCATATGTATGCTGTCTTCAAGAGATCTACCTCAGTATGAAACACACAGACTATAAAAAAATGGATGAAAAAAGATATTTCATGCAATAGGAAAAAAAATAGCTGGGGTAGCAATACTTATATCTGACAAAATAGATTTTAAAACCAAGACTATAGTGAAAGACAAAGAAGGACATTACAAAATGATAAAGAGGGCAATCCTGCAAGAGGATATAACCCTTGTAAATATTTATGCACCCAACTTAGGAGCACCTAACTACTGTAAACCAAACCTTAATGGACATAAGAAATTGACAATATTACAGTCATGGTAAGGGGGATTTTAATACCCCATTGACATCAATGGATAGATTTTCTAGACAGAAAATCAACAATGTGATGATGGCAGCCTGATGATATACTAGATCAGATGGGTTTAATTGATATCTTCAGTACATTTCACCCCAAAGCAGCAGAATATATATTCTTTTAAAGGTCACATGAAATGTTTTCTAGGATAGACCACATGTTAGGACACAAAACAAGTCTCAATAAATTTAAGAAGATTAAAATCATATCAAGTATCTTCTCTGACCATAATGCTATGAAACTATAAGTCAATCACAAAAAAAAAACCTGAAAAGCAAACAAAGACATGGAAACTAAATAACATGTTACGAAACAAGGAATGGGTTAACAGTGAGTTTAAGGGAGAAATAAAAAGATACCTTGAAACAAATGAAAATGGGAACACAAGAATCCAAAATATATATGACACAGTGAAAGCAGTCCTAAGAGGAAAGTTCACAGAATTACAGGCCTATCTCAAGAAAGAAGAAAAAAGATCAAATAAACAATTGAACTTTACACTTAAAGGAAGTTAAAAAACAAGGAAGTCCAAAGTGAGTAGAAGGAAGAAAATAATAAAATCAGAGCAGAAATAAATGAAGTAGTCTAAAAAAATACAAAAATCAATGAAACCAAGAATTGGTTCTTTGAAAAGATAAACAGTATTGGCAAACTTTGAAAACACCCATCAAGAAAAAAAGAGTGGATCCAAATAAATTCAGAAATGAAATTGAAGTAACAACTGACACCAAAGAAATACAGAGGGCTGTAAGAATATATTATGAAAAACTATATGCCAACATATTTCATAATCTGGACAAAAAGGATAAATTCCTAGAAGCATACAACATTCCAAAACTTAATCAGAAAGAATCAGAGAATCTGAATAGACAGATCACAACTAGTGATACTGAAGCAGTAATCAAAAAACACCTAACGAACGAAAGCCCTGGACTGAATGGTTTCACAGGTATATATGAAGACATTCAGAGAAGAACTAACACCTATCTTTATCAAAATGTTCCAAAAAATTCGACAAGAGGGAAGACTCCCAAGATTGTTTTATGAGGCCATCAATATCTTAATTCCAAAACCAGATAAAGACACTACAAAGAAAGAAAATTATAGACCATTAGCCCTAATGAACATAGGTACTAAAATACTAAAAAAAATTAGCAAACTCAATACAACAATACATTGAAACAGATCATACAACATGATCATGTGGGATATATTCCAGGGATGCAAGTTTGGCACATGTCTGCAAATCAACAAACATGATATATCACATAAATGAAATGAAGGATAAAAACCATATGATCATATCAAAAGATACAGAAAAAAGCATTTTATAAAATCCAGCACTCGTTTATGACAAAAATACTTAGCAAAGTGGAACTAGAGGGATCATACCTCATACCTCAACATAATGAAGGCCATACATGAAAAAAAAATAGCCAACATCATACTTAATGGGCAAAAACCGCAGGAGTTCCCCTGAAGATTGGAAACAAGGCAAGGATGTCTGTTCTTGTCACTCTTATTCAACAGAGTACTGGAAATCTTAGACACAGGAATCAGACAAGAAGAGGAAATAAAAGGCTCCCAAATTGGAAAGGAAGAAGTAACACTGTCATTATTTGCAGATGACATGATACTGTATATAGAGAATCCTGAAAATCACACCAAAAACTTCTAGAACAGATAAATGGATTTAGTAAAGTAGCAGGAAACAATATAAATATCCAGAAATTAGTTGCATTTTTATATGCCAATAATGAACTATCAGAAGGGGAAACTAAGAAAAAAATTCCATTCACAATTACTTCAAAATGAATAAAATACCTAGGAATAAATTTAACCAATGATATAAAGACCTGTACTTGAAAAATTATCAGACTTTGAAGAAAGAAATTGAAGAAGATACAAATAAGTGGAAGCATGTGCCATGTCCATGGATAGGAAGAATTAACATCATTAAAATATCTATACTACCCAAAGCAATTTACAGATACAACACAATTCCTATTAAGATACTAATAGCATGTTTCACAGAACTAGAACAAATATTCCAAGATTTATATGGAACCACAAAAGACCTCAATAGCAACAGTGATCTTGAGACAAAAAAACAAAGTTGGAGGAATCACTCTACCTAATGTCAAACTATGCTACATGGCCACAGTAACCAAAACTTCATGGTACTGGCATAAGAACAGGCATATAGATCAATGGGACAAAATAGAAATCTCATAAATAAACCTAAACCTTTATAGTCAATTAATAGTTGTCAAAGGATGCAAAAACATGCAATGGGCTAAAGAGTCTATTCAATAAATGGTGTTGGCAAAACAGGACAGATAGTGTGCAAAAAATGAAATTAGACCACCTCCTTAGACCACGCACAAGAATAAACTCAAAATGGATTAAAAGACTTTAATGTTAGATTTGAAACCATAAATATTGTAGAGGATAACATAGGCAATAAAATCTTAACACTTCTCGTAGCAATATATATTTTTTAAATTTATATGGTCTCAGACAAAGGAAACAA
This sequence comes from Mormoops blainvillei, assembly GCA_004026545.1. Lineage (NCBI taxonomy): Eukaryota > Metazoa > Chordata > Mammalia > Chiroptera > Mormoopidae > Mormoops > Mormoops blainvillei. Next base: position 4,192 of record PVJD01010943.1, read on the forward strand.
AAGAAAAAATAAATGGGACTACATCAAACTAAAATGTTTTTGCACAGCAAAGGAAACCATCAACAAAATGAAAAGACAACCCACTGAATGGCAGAACAATCCACCAAGACCTCTGATAAGGGGTTAATTTCTAAAATTTATAAGAACTCATAAACCTTAACACCAGTATGAAGCAATCCAATTAAAAATGGACAAAAGACTTAGACACTTTTCCAAAGAGGACAAGAGGTCATACAGGTGGCCAATAGACATATGAAAAGATGCTTAATGTCACTAATGTTAGAAAAATACAAATGAAAAATACAATGAGATCTCACATCACCCCTGTTGAATGGCTGTCATAAATAAATCATTAAACAAGTGCTGGTGAGTATATGGAGAAAGGGGAACATTTCTGCACTGTTGGTGGGAATGCAGCCACTGTGGAAAGCAGTATGGAGTTACCTCAGAATTAGAAATGCAGCTACCTTATGATCTAGTGATTCTACTTCTGGGAATTTATCCAAAGAAACCCAAACACCTAATTTGAAAGAATATAGGCACCCCTATGTTCACTGAAGCATTATTTACGATAGCCAAGATTTGGAAACAGCCCAGGTGTCCATCAGTAGATAAGTAGGTGAAACAGCTATGGTACATTTCTAAAATTAAATGTAACTTAGTTATAAAAGAGAAGAAAATTTTACACTGTGCAGCAACATGGATGGTCATGGAGAACATTATGCTGGGTAAAATAAGCCAGGCTGAGAAAGACAAGTACCATATGATTTCACTCATATGTTGAGTTTGTTGAACAAGCTGAACTAACGTGCAAAACAGAGACAGACTCATAGATAAAGAGCAGGCTGAAGGCTCTCGGGGTGGAGGGCACTGTGTGATGGAGGGATTGAGCAGAAAGAGAAAATAGGGAAAGACTTCATGGACTTGGACAACAGTGTGGTGATATGCAGTGAGGAGAGGGGTGGAGGTGGAAGAGGTTATGGGAGAATAAATGGTGATGGGAAAAAAATAAAATAAAAATAAAAGGAAATTAGATGATCTGAAATGACTTCTTAGAATTCATTTAAAAATGCTTAATATGACCTGAGCATAAATCATTAAATTTTAATTTAAGTGGAGAATTTTTGTGCAGATAATCTATAGCATTGTGCAGACACCCTGGCAGTAGTTTTGAGTTTATTTGCATATTAAGGCTTTGAATGTTGTGAAATGAGAGAAAGAAAGAAGAAATAGACTAACATGTCAAAGCCTCAGATAGGAGAGGCTGAAGGGCTCTACCTAAATTCAATGAATTCATTAGGAATTACATCACATTTCTGATTAAATTTAGCAAGTTTTGTCATTCATCAGAACTGAATTTGATGTGAACTCATGTCCTTGAACACAGGTAGCCTTTAGTGGGAATTCATAAGAGAAAGAGGGTTGGAATTAGAGTTTATGTTCCCAAAGCCCTACTCCAACCCTAAAATAATCAGGCTGACAAATGGTATGAGAAATTCAGATCTAAAATCTCTTTATGAATAAAGATTTTCTAAAATGATATTTACTTAGAATGCTACAGTGTACATTCTTCTTGTTTGGCTTCTTTTTCTCTCAGCATAATTATTTTGAGATTTATCTGTGTGGATGCCAGTAATCAGTAGTTTGTTATTTTTTAGTGCTGAATATTAGTTGTGTGGAAATAGCACAAAATTGTTCATCCATTTACCTGTTGATGTATTGTTGATGCATACTTGGGTTGTTTTCAGCATTGGAATCCTTTATTATTTGCATATAACTCTTTGTGTAGACACATCTTCTATTTCTTTTGGGTTATATGGCAGGCATATATTTAAGCAACTGCCAAGCTGTTTTCCAGTAATTGCATCATGTTACCTGAATTCTGTTTGTCCCACATCATCACCAACACTTGCTATGGTTAGTCCTTTTAATATTAGACTTTCTAGTAGGTGTTAAATGGTATTTTAATGTAGTTTTTGCAGTTTCCTAATAACTAATGATGCTGAACATTGTTTCAAGAGCTTATTAGTCATCTGTAAGTCTTTATTTTGGGTTAGTGTGTTTAAAGCTTACGCACATTTAAATTTATCATTTTATTATTGAGTTGTAAAGGTTCTTTACTCCTGATATAAGTCCTTGGTCTAATTTTTATTTTGCTACCAACTTCTTCCAGTGTGAATTGAATTTTAGTTTTCTAAGCAGTATTCTTTGAAGAGCAAATCTTTCATTTCTTTTTTTAAAAAATTTAATCTTTAGTGTTTTTTTTCCATTACCATTTAGTCTCCTTACACCCCCCTCACGCCAGCAATCACCACACTGCTGTCCATGGTCATTAATCTTTTCCCTCTTTGCTCAGTCCCTCCACCCCCTAACCTCCCCTGCCACTAGCTGTCATCTGCTCTCCATCTATGAGTTTGTCTCTGTTGTGCTTGTTGATTCAATTTGTTCATTACATTCCACATGTGAGTGAAATCATAGGGTATTTGTCTTTCTCTGACTGGCTTGTTTCACTTAGCATAATGCTCTCCAGGTCTATACATATTGTTTCAAAGGGTAAAATTTTCTTTTTTCTTTTTTTTTTACTACCAGGTAGTATTCCATTGTGTACATGTCCCATAGTTGTTTTATCCACTCATCTACTGATGGACACTTAGGCTGCTTCCATATGTTGGTGATTGTAAATAACGCTGCAATGAACACAGGGGTGAGTATGTCCTTTTGAATTACTGTTTTGGGTTCCTTTGGATATATTCCCAGAAGTGAGATCACTGAGTCAAAAGACAGATCCATTTTTAATTTTTTGAGGTATTTCCATCCTGCTTTCCACAGTGGCTGCACAGTGGTTGTACCAATCTGCATTCCCACCAACAGTGCAAAAGTGTTTCCCTTTCTCCTTATCGTCTCCAACACTGTTTGTTGATTTATTGAGGATACCCATTTTGATAGGTGCAAGATGGTATCTCATTGTGGTTTTAATTTGCATTTCTCTGATGATTATTAACATTGGGCATTTATCATATATCTTTCGGCCATCTATATGTCCTCTTTGGAGAAGTATCTATTCAGGTCCTTTGCCCATTTTTAAACTGGGTTTTTTGTCTTTTGGTGTTGAGTTTTGTAAGTACTTTATAAATTTTAGATATTAGCCCCTTATCAGATGTACTTTTTTAATCATATAGTATATAAGAAATATTTGTTAAACCCACATATAAGAAGTAGTTGTCAAATTTACTAAGATTTCTCCTACTTTCTCTTGTAAAAAGTTTAGAATTTTATTTCTTACATTTAGGCTTATGGTTCATTTTAGTTTTTATTTTCTGGTGTGAGGCAAGAGTTGAGGTTTTTTTGGGGGGGGGAGGTGTCTTTTTTGCATATGGCTATCTAATTATTGCAGCATAATTTAGTAACTTTTATTCTTTCTCATTTTATTTCATTGGCTAGTTTGTTGTAAATTAATTGATTAGTTGTGTTGGTGTGTTTCTAGACCCTCTGTTTTGTATCTTTGAACTATTTGTCTATCTTTCTGCTAGTACTATATATTGTGATGCTTAGTATAATTTTCTAAGTCTTTAAAATAGGTAGTGTTAGTTCTCCAACTTTGTTTTGGTTTTTCAAAATTGTTTGACTATTCCAGACCATTTGTATTTCTATATGAATTTTACAATGAGCTTGGTAGTTTCTAAAAGAAAAGCCTCGGGATTTTGAGTGGGACTGCACTGATTTATAGATTAATTTGGAGGAGTAGTGACATCTTAACAACATTGTGTCTTCCAACCATTGAACAAGGTCTATTTGTCTCTCCATTTATTTGGAAAGCTTGATATTTATGCAATAATCCTGCTTTTTGATGCTTTTATATTTATCTCTACTGTCATATATTGTGATTTTTTTATTTTATTTTTTATTGTTTCTGTTTTTTCCTAAATTGATGTATTTTCTCTTTCAATTTTTTCTAATTTGAAAGTTTAACACTCTATACATGTTCTGATAGTGGTCTATAAAACTAATTTAGAAAATACAAAGTTTATCAGTCTTACCCTAGTTCCATAGAAAGTGAAGATTAAAAATTTTAGAATACCTGATCCTAATTGTCCTAATTGCTGCTTTATTATTTTCCTAGTACTTTATCTTTCTTTTTAAAATTTTTTAACTCCACTTATTAGGCAGTGTTATTACTGTTTAAACCATAATTAAAAAAAATGATTTTGCCAACATGTTCACCTTTCTCTTTAACCTCCATCCCTTCCTGCACCTTTACTCTCATTCTGAGATCTTTTGTGTGTTGTAATTTTGGTTCGTGGGCTCTTTTTCTTGTAGTATATTAGAAGAATTTTTAAAAGATTGACTTGAAATTTTTCCTCCAGGGTGAATTGTATTTGCTTCTTCCAGTGTTCTGGTTTAATGCCAATTTAATTCTATTTTAAAATACTCAGTTTGCATATTTTAAAACCATGCAAAGCCTATGAATTTAGTCCCCAAAGTTGTGAGAGCTTGGCCCATGGTTACATTCTCTCGGGAGACACTTCTTCCCTCTCCTCAGATGCATAGCTAAGGCAGAGAAATTTCCTTGCTGATTGCTCTACTGCATTTTCCTTTTTCACCCTTTTTCTAAGCATGCAACATTTTGAAGATCCCTTGATTATGTGTGACTTCCCACCCTATCACAACCAAGGCATTGTGGAATGTCTTCTCGTATGTTTATGATTATTAAAAGAAAAGTTCCAATCCACCTGGACCAATAAATTCCCCCAGTGCTTGCTTACTTCCCTGAATTCCTGTTTTCAGCACAGAATATTTTCTTATTTTCTTGTGAGCTTATTGATGTATTTAAAGGGTGTTTTAGAAAAATTTGCCCTGGCTGATGTGGCTCAGTGGATTGAATGCCAGCCTGCAAACCAAAGGGGCGCGGGTTCGATTCCCAGTCAGGGCACATGCCTGGGTTGCGGGGGAGATTCCCAGTTGGGGGCATGTGAGAGGCAACCACACATTGATGTTTCCCTCCCTCTTTTTCTTCCTCCCTATCCCTCTCTCTAAAGATAAATAAATAAATAAAATATTTTTTTTTAAAAAAGAAAAGTTTTACACAGAATTTTAAAAATATCATTTCAAAAGAGCTCAAGATAGTCCATCATGCTGCTGAGAATGGAAATCTGTGTACCTGATTTTAGTATAACTGTTTTACAGTTTCATCAAAACAAAATGTAAAAATCACACCACTGATTTTGTAGTGAATGTCTTAGGCCAATTTCTCCAGTTGACAGCTTGGTACAGCCCTTTGAACCTGGCAGTATTCAAGACACATCAATACCACAGGGAAAGACATTTATATTTCTCACAAATTAAAAGCCAATAACCAAATGAATTACTGCACAATGTATTATAAATACATTGATGAGTTTATTTGTTTGCTTTTATTCACTTATCTTTACATTTATATTAATGTGTGCCATCTATAGCAGTATGGTACATGCACCACTGGGTACAGAACTATAAGGCATTTTTGGCATTTATATAATATTATATTTTAGTAAATTATCTGCACCTCCCACAAACACTAAGAATTTTATTATTTTTAATGTATATGCTGTAATCACTGCCTCTTCATTTTTCCTTTTATATGTTCTTCCACTTTTTTTTTGTTAGATAAATATGACTTTCACAATGCACATACCCTTCTCTTTCTTTCTCTAACTGATTTGTGATCTTATGCTTTATTGCTATATATAGCTTATTCCTCAGCTAAGCTGTTGTTTCTAAGTTGTTGTTTTCAGATTTCAGACAAAACAACTCCAAGTTACCCGTTATTAACAGTCTCAATATATGTTAGATGAATTGCCAAGATTATATTGCTAAGACATGAAGGAACATTGTAGGGGGTGATTGGCTCATTTTTCTCATCTTTTCAAATTAAGATTATTACTCTTGTTTTTTTTTTCCTTCGTGTCCAGAAAAAGCAGTTGCTAGATTATTACTCAATATGTTTAGCGCCTGAATTCAACTTCTTACTTACAACAAACTTTACTCATCCTTTAACAGAAGTGTCAGTTTTATGTCCTTAAGCTTTATGTTCTAGTAGACACTCCCACAGAGGTGCTAAAAGCAGTGCATTAAAATAAGTTTTATGATTTGACAACCAAAGGAAAGAATCACACATCATGTGTCTTCTTCTTCAAGATTAAGGAAAATTGACTCTATCTGGTTATTTTAAACTTGGCATACTCAGTCTATAGAGATAGAATGAAACTCTCTCTCCCCCCCCACCCCCTCCCTCTCTCTCTCGATATCAGACTAAGGAAATGTCTTGTTTATGTATTATAAATAATGCAGTATGTTTATGATATGTGCTTAAAACTTATCCCAAGATATCACCAAACTAGTATGTTATTTCTTTCTAAGTTTCTGCAGTGAATTGTTGAGATTTCATTCTGCACTTTTCAAGTGATGCACCTGAAAAAACTGCCAATAGAGCAAAGACATTTCCTTCATGAAGACATTTTCTCATACCACTTTGGTTTTTTCAGTACAGTTCATTCCTTGGACACAAGCAAGTAATGAGAAAAGGTAATAGTCACAAATATGATTAAGCCATTTCTTTACTAACAGTTAGTGAGAAAAATGTCCAGAGGCATTTAAATAGTGAGCTTTATGTAAAGGCTCCCTTCTCCCCCAGCTGAAAGCATTCTTCTCCATCTTGCCAGCCACCTCCAGGGCATCTTAATCTCACTGAAGGATTCTAGTTGAATTTATTAAAAATACCAACTCCTTCACTTCATTTGAGATCTCAGCACTACTGGGAAAATATTTTTCTCAATCATAATTACCTTCATTTTTCATTTTTAATATCACTTTGTTTACAAATATACCATTTACCTCAAACCTAACCTCATCCCATACACCACTCTTTATGAATGATCTTGAAACCCACTTCGGTGTGAAAGTAAAGATTCTTAGACAGCACTCTTTCAAAATTCACATCTGCTTCAAATTTCACTCATAACTTCCAGGGAATAACCCCCTTTCTCCAGTTGTTGAGATCTTACTTTTCTTTGACTTAAATGCTAATTTGATTTTGAATCTTCTATCTTATTTCTGGGTTGAATTATTCCACTCTTTTTGGTCTATAACACTTAGTCTACATTTCTGTTATAGTTATTATTATATTTTAGTTTTGCATATTGTTTATTTTCTTATGTCTTTCTCATCACTAGGGTACAAGTGTAATGAGGGCAAAAATCATAACATTTTTTCCTTAATTAACTAAATACTATAATGAATTGCACTTGGTAAGATATCAGCAAATATTTGCTAAATTGAGTTGTGTAAATTTGAAATTTATACCTGTTTCTGTATACTTGGTATAATTTAATGAATATAAATGAATTTGTAATTACTCTAGTACCACATCGTTTGACTATATCACCCTGAGGAGTATTTACATTTATATTTCAAATATCTCCTAGGCTGAACAATTTGTGGATCCTAGTTGGGGACATTTTAACATCTGGCTAATGGATTCATTGAATAAGAACTTTCCCTTACCAACTGGAAGAATATTAACTCTTCTACTGAGATTCCCAGGGTTAGGGAATGCGGTGCCTCACGGAATCTGAGCCTCTGCCTGTAGTCTTAGCAGCTGCACTCCAGCTAACACTGCACTGTTGCCTTTGACCTTAATTACTCTCAGATGTACCTACTGTGTCTGTTCCTGCATCTAGAGTTTTTTGTCATTTCCTCCTGCTTATATTTAGTGATCATCTCCTTCAACTGGTAAGGGAGCCTCCAATCTGCCCTGTCCTTTTTTTTTTTTTTTTTTTTTAAGCCTTTCGTTGGTTGGGAAGTTGTTGGAGTACAGACAGGCCTTCGAGTGATGGGTTTTTCACCAAGACCTTCCGAGTGGTAAGAATTCTCAACACGATGCCCCTATTGGATCTCTCTGCAACTGGGCTTTGGCCTTCAAATGTTCCTAAGTCATGTCTGTATGTATCTGAAAGCAATTTCTTGACAAGTTTCAAGGTTTTTTGTTTTCTGTTTTTCCCCTATTGAGTTCTTGATTTTTAATCCAATCAGGGCTTGGGACTAGACACATCAGTATGCCTTGGCATTCTGTGATACAGGCATGTCATTAAATAGACAACCTCTGATGGGGTATAGGCTAATTTTGTATGTTACTGCAACAAAGTCTCAGTACTACTCTTTGCCACGTATAAAATCATGGTTATAAAGAATTTTAGGTCATATAAGCCAACCAAATATGTTTTGTTAGAATTCTGTTTATAAGTGGTTGTATAGTGTAAACTTACACACCTCTACTGACAAGTTACTATTTTTAAAGATAGCTTCTGCATGTTTTTAATGTAAAAATTTAGAGGAGCAATTGTCTTTGGAGTCAGACAGTCATGGCTTAATTTATAGTTTTGACATTTACTCTGTATATTAACTTGAGCAAAATAAAATTGTAATTGAATATCAGTTTCCATATCAGTAACCTCTCTAATATGTCATCTTCAAGGGTTTATTGTGAGAACTAAATAATGCCTGTCCATGGTGGGGACCCTCAAAACAGTTGACATTATTATTACCATTAGTTATGGGAATGATATAATAATATCATTATATCCATATGGTAATGATATCCAAAACCATAATAATGATATCATTATATCATTACCATAGCTAATTATTATGGTACTGATTTGGAGAGTTTGATTTTTAGAAAAGCCTGCTTTATATTGTTTTCATTTTAAAAGTCTCATTTAAATTGTTGTTCCTCTAATAGATTTTATAGTTGAATCTCAATTCAACCACTAAGAACAAGCTTTTCTTACATTCTGCTTACTCTCTCCCACAGGCTTTAGAAAGTTCTATTTCCTTCAGAGAGCACTGAGGTATTTAAATTACGAAATCTTTCATGCCTTAAATTTTTAACGTTAGGATTAAATTTATAATTCATATGCTATTCAATTCTTAATTAGTATATCAATTTATTCATCCCTCAGACAAATTTACCTTCTGTAGGAAAAATTCTTTTGATAAGAAAATGTATTTTCATGATCTTAATGTTTCGATAAAATGTCACTTAAGATAGACTCCCTTTTTATAAATTAAAGAATAAGGACTTTTTATTATCCCAAGAATAATTAGTATATTAAAATCAGAAATGTAATCTGACAACAGAAATTCAAAACACGTTGGTAAATATTGCCTTGAAAAACAATGGAAAATAGAATGTTTTAAAAAGTACATAAAAGCCCAGGTTGGTTTGGCTCAGTTGGTTGGTGTCATCCTGCAAACCAAAAGGTTGCTGGCGCAGTCCCTGGTCAGGGCACATGCCTGGGTTGCAGGTTTAGTCCCTAGCTGGGGAGTGTGCAAGAGGCAAATGATCAATGTTTTTCTCTCACATTGACATTATTTCTCTCTCATTCTTCCGTCCTTCTCCCTCTCTAGAATCAATAAAAGAAAAAAAAATTAAAGAAAATAAAATTAAAGGTACATACAAGTGTGTTTTTGAATGTTTCTTTTTTGTGTTTACGTGAAGTCAGGGAATGTGTTGAAGAATCTTTTGTCATCGCTTTGTGTATGCAGTGTATTGGAACCTACAATCCTACCCCTATCCACTCTCCCTCATTCCTATGCCTTTCTTATTTCCTTACCTAACTCAGCTCAGATTTGATGGCCAAATATTGAGACCACTCATTTGTGTATACCTTCAACTTACCTTCATTTTTTTTTTCTTTTCTCTTTTTGGCCTGTTTAAATTTGTTTTCCAAGGCCTCAGATTTGATTCTGTCTCATTCTCTGTTTCATGATTGCATCCTTAGAGCTGAAGCTGTCCGAAGTTGCCCTGTTTTCTCCTCAATTCAAATTCGTGGCAGATAATCCTAACAACCAATTGATATTAATGGCATGAATATTGTATTTTTCCTACTGTTTTACCTTTCTGTTCCCCTAGAATATTTTCCCTATTTTTTCCCCTGTCATTTCCAGCTTGAACACGTTCTCCCTCATCTTCCCTCTTGGTCAATGACCTTATCACCTCTTTCCTTGGGAATAGAAGACCATCAAAAGGTAATTTCCATAAACTCCACTCCCACATTTCCCACTCCCAGCCGCCGCCTTTCCTTTGCTCCTGGGAATGAACTGTGCCTTGTGCCTGCTCCTCAGGCTGGCACCTTCAGTCGTCCATCGGGTCCAGCCTCCTCTTGGCCTCGCACAGGTAGTGTCCCAGCCGTGCATCCTCGCTGTCCTGCATCATCATTATTTTTCTGTTTTTACAGCTAGTGTCCACCCGTGCAACAAACATGCATGCTATTTTTCCCTTCTTAAAAATATGTATTATATAATTTTACCAACTTATCTTTCCAGTTATTATCACATTTCTCTGCTTTCCTTTACAATAGAATTCTACAAAAGGGCAGTCTATATATATATATGTATATTTTATTCCAACTTCTCTCCTCCCAGAAGAATATTGTCTTTGTCACTTCTCCAAAACTTTTTCCAGTGTCACTTGTGATTTCCTTTTTGCTGTAGCCAATAGGCATCTGTAATATTAAGGAATTATAGTCTTCTTTACCTAATTAATTCCCTTTGTCTAAATGTATCTTAACCAGATGTAGAGAGAGTAGATATCCCTGTCTTATTCTTGACTTTAGTGGGAAAGCTCTTACTATTTCCCTTTTAAATTAAATGCTTTACAGCTTCATTAACCTAAAGCTTTTTCTAAAATTTGTGATTTTATACCTACAGTTGTTGTGCTTTGTCAAATGCCTGTTTTTGTACCTATAAACATAATTATGTAATTTTTTGTAGCTCTATACTGTAATGGAGTATATAGATTATTTCCTGATATTCTATCATCCTTGTAGTCTGGGAATAAACCTTATTTTAAAATGTTACATAAAAATTTTTGCTAGTATTTTAATTACTATTTTTATTGATGATTTATAGGAGATTGAACTCACCCTTTTTTTTGTTTGATGCTTTGAATATGTTATTCCTATATTCCAAAATATCCACCAACATTTTTGTTGTCTTTAAATTGGGGGTTATTCTATATTACTAAGCCCACCATTATTAGAAGCAAATGTGCTCTTTTTCATATGACTTTTTGTTATTTATTTTTATATTTTTAAAATTAAAATTTAATTAAGCTATAAGTTACACATAGTAAAGTATACAAATCTTAAGTGTGCAGCTTGGCTGATGTTTACATACGTGACCGCAGCCCCGGCTAAGAGCAACATTTCCATTACCAAGGGCTCACTTGCTCGTGTCCCCCTTGCGCTCACAGGCTTTTAACACTCCCATATTATAAAGCTCCTTTGAACTTCTAACTAAATTAAGCAGCTAATGAATAAAAGAAAAAATTAATTTGAGATGCATTCTATTTGTGTCTAACTTACTGGATAGTAGCTGCTAAAAATATAGGTTATTAGTCTTTACCCATTATGTTTAATAGTATTCTTACCTCTATTTGTATGTTATACACGTATGTCGTGTTGGCTATGGGTGGAAACACGCACTGTGAGAGGTGGCTTTGGTCACCTGGACCATCATGGTCATGTCTTTCATTCCCCACAGCTAACAATGGGTGTCATCTTGTGCAAGTTGACAGGGTTTGGTAGTGAAAAAACAGCAGAAACAAGTATTCTGTTTCTTACCTAGGCCTGTTACACTTCACTCGATTAATATTTTTTCTAACTCTGACAGCTAATAGCAGGTAGTCAATTAATTATACAATTAATTACTTCAAGCAACATATATGTGTACTAGAAATGTATACCATTCTGTGTTTGCCACATAATTTAATTCATAGAGGTGGAAAAGAAGTGTTACTATAATTTTTATTTTTACAAATGAAGAAACAATTTCAGAAAACTTAACTAGTTCAAGCTCACTCTAATGACCAAATGAACTGTTAGTAATAACAGAAACTGGACAAATGAATTGATATGTATAGTCTTCACGTGTCCTTTAAATTGTTATCAGGGTGAATCAGAAAAGTAATTTTCTCCTTTTGTTGATCTTTCAGCCTCAGCGTAGCCTCCTGCCTTTCCCTGCCTTTCCGATTTTGAATTCTGGTTTCTACAAGCTGGCTGAGATAGTAAATGGGTGACTAGGAATTTTTTGATTAAGATAGCTCACCATATATGTGGTTTTTTACTATGTCTGTAGGTTATTGCGTTTTAGAATTTTTAGACTATCTATAGCTTTAAAACTGCCTCTTTAAAAAAGATTCCAATTTCCTCAGAGTTTCTTCCCATATCCTTTTATAATCACTGAGAAGGAATGAGTTGGCAAGAATATTGGGTGTCTGGCATTTTAATCTTTTAGGGGTTGCGTTTAAAGGTTTCAATTTTCTTCTCACTTCCGTAGGTTGAAAATGTAATGTGCTGTTTACTGCTGTATTCATGTAGAAAATATTCCAGTACAATGTAACCTTTTGAATATCTTTTGCATTAATAACATATTTGCTGGTAACCTTTGGTACTCAGGTGTTAATAATTGAAGGGAAAAAAGGTATTAACTTTCTTTTATTGAAAAATATATAATGTTCTTTTCACTAAGTGAAGTTTTGTTGATTTTGTATGTATTCACATAAAGTTCTTTCATGAATTTTAACTAGTATATTTCATATGGCCTTATATTTCACTCAAGCAACTGTGAGATAAAGACAAAGTATAGCAAAAGGAAACAAGCCTGCTAGGGTTTTGAGATCTGAAGTAGGGCCAAACTGAGGAAAGAAGGAAAGAAGAAAGTGGTATAAAAAACAAAAGATAACATAAAAGACAATACTGGAGACGAAGTTGGGAATAAATGAGGTGACCAGGGCCATCAACTTCTGGCTCGTTATAGGCGTAGGTTGCAATGATCAAGGTCAAGCATGGACAGAGAGTTCTATGATGTACTCAGTCAAGGACAGGTTTAGACAGAGGCATCGAGAACCCTGTTTATGTATGTGCCTCTAGGTAAGATGCTCAAAGGTACTTAGTTAAAAAAAAACTTTTTAAAAGACTCTATTCATGTATTTTTAGAGAGAGAGGAAGGGAGGGAAAATGAGAGGGAGAGAAATATCAAAATGTGGTTGCCTCTCACAAGCCCCCAACTGGAAACCCAGCCCACAACCCAGGTATGTGCTCAGGCTGGGAATCGAACCAGCAGCCTTTTGGTTCACAGGCCAGCACTCAATCCACTGAGCTACACCAGCCAGGGCATAGCTTTTTATTTTTGGAAACAAAGAACTCCTTGGCTGACTCTATACCTGAATAAAGCTCTGATTTAAATTAGAATTCTCCAGCCCATGGGATAGAGCAGAATATCTTCAGGTAAATATGAAATTCCATGGCTGAGTGTATATTTATCCTCAAGGGACTTCAAAAGCTGTATCACAACATTTGTTGTCATGAGATAGATGACATTTGATGTCATGAGGTAGATAGAAGACTCTGGAGTCTTGTGCATGCCTTAGTGAGATTCGTGGCCTGAAAAACGGAAACAGAAGAGGCAAAGGAGAAAAAGAAGGGAGCTTTCTCTGTTTGATATGTTTCTTTCTTTCTGTAAACCCATTGCATGTCCCTCCCCCTTTTTAGAAAGAGGTAAATATACAAATTGTGATAAATACACATAACATAAAATTTACCATCTTAAAATTAACAAGTGTATAGTTCAATGTCATTAAATAATTCATATTGTTGTGCAACCAACATGACATCCATCCCATAAGTCTTTTTATCTAATAGAATTGAAACTCTGTGCTCATTCAACAATAAATCCCAATTTTCTTCTCCCCTCAGCCCCTAGCAGCCACCATTATAGTTTCTGTCTTTCTGATTTTGACTGCTCTTGCTACGCAATGTAAGTGGAATTACACAGTACTTGCCCTTTTGTAACTGGCATACTTTGCTTAACATAACGTTTTAAAGGTTCATTCATGGTGTAGCATATTGCAGAATTTCCTACTGTTTTAAGGATAAATAATATTCCATTTTATGAATGTGCCACATTTTGTTTATCCATTTATCCATTGATGGACATCGAGGTTGCTTCCACATTTTAGCTTTTGTGAAAAATGCTGGTATGAACATGGGTGTACAGTATCATTTTGAGACCCTGCTTTCAATTCTTTTGGGGACCTACCCAGGGGTGGAATTGCTGGATCACATGGTAATTCTATTCGTAATTTTTTGAGGAATCACCATACTGTCTTCTATAGCAGCTATACCATTTTGCATTCTCACCAAGCGCGCACAAGAGTTCCAGTTATTACGCATCCTCACCAGCACTTGTTTTCTGTTCTTTGGTAGGGGCCATTCCTTTTCTTTAAATTAAAAAAAATTTATAAAGATTTAATTTATTTACTTTTAGAGAGAGGGGAAGGGAAGGAGAGACATCAGTGGGACTGAACTGGTTGCTTCTCACGTGACCCCCACCAGGGACCTGGCCTGCAACCCCTGCACGTGCTCTGACAGGGAATTGAACCAAACCTTTTGGTTCACAGACTGGTGCTCAATCCACTGAGCTATGTCAGACAGGGCAGTAGTGCCCTTTCTAATGACTGTAAGGAGACATCTAGTTCTGGCTTTGCTTTGCATTTCTCTTAGGATTAGTGATGTTGAGAATATTTTCATGTGCTTATTGGCTATTCATATTATATGTCTTTTTTGGAGAAAGTCTATTCAGACCCTTTGCCTATTTTAAAATCATGTTGTTTTTGGTTATTGCTGAGTTTTAGGAGTTCTATATAGTATATTCTGAATACTTATCTCTTATCAGACATATAATTTGCAATCTTTTTTGTGGGCTGCCCCTTTACTCTACTAATGGTGTTGTTTGATGCACGAAAACTTTTAATTTTCATGAAATACAGTTTTTCTATTTTTTCCTCTGCTACCTGTGTCTTTGGTGTCATATTCAAGATATTATTACCATATTCAATGTTATGAAGCTTCCGTTCTATATTTTCTTTTAAGGGTTTTATTGTTTTAGGTCTTATGTTTACGTCCTTGGATCATTTTGAGGTAATTGTTGCATATGGTGTTAATGAGGGTCCAACTTTATTCTTTTGCATGTGGATATCCAGTTTTCATAGCACCATTTGTTTAAAACCCTGTCCTTTCCCAATGGAATGGTCTGTTGCCCTTGTTGAAAATCATTTGACCGTATATGTGAAGATTTATTCCTAGGTTCTCTATTCTGCTCCATGGGTCTGTATGTCTTTTTTATTATGCCAGTACTGCACTATTTTGGTATTTGTAGGTTTGTAGTAAGATTTGAAATCAGGAGATTGTTCCTCTAGATTTGTTCTTCATTTTCAACATTATTACGGCTATTCAGGGTCCGTTGAGATTCCATATACATTTTAGGATGAGTTTTTCTATTCTGCAAGAAACAATGTCATTAGGATTCTGATGGGAATTGTACTGACTCTGCAGATCACTTTAGGTGGTATTGACATTTTAACAATATTATATGTGATATTGTAAATGAAATTATTCATGTAATTTCTTTTTCAGATTATTCATTGTGTATTGGACTGCAACCGATTTTTGTGTGTTGATTTTGTATCCTTCTACTTTGCTGAATTCATTTATAGTTCTAATCATTTGTGTGTGTGTTTGTGTGTGTGGAATCTTCAGTGTTTTCTACATAAAAGATAATATCTACAAACAGAGATGATTGTACTTCTTCCTTTCCGGTTGGAATGCCTTTCATTTCTTTTTCTTGCCTAATTGCTCTGGTTAGAACTTGCAGTACTATGTTGAACAGGAGGGGTCCAAGCAGCATTTTCCCCTTGTTCTCATCAGTGTTAGCTGTGAGTTTCCCACTTATGGCTTTCATGATATCGAGGTAGTTTTCTGCTATTCCTAGTCTTGTGAGTGTTTTGTAATCATAAAAGGGTATGGAATTTTGCCAAATGCTTTTTATTTTCATTTTTGTTTGTCTAAAAGTGTCTTTTTTTAAACTATCATTTTGGAAGAATGTTTTCTCTGGTTTTAGAATTCAAGTTGGCAGTTATTTTCTTTTCAGCACTTTAATAATGTCATTCCATCATCTCTGTCCTTGATCACGTCTCTGACAGTTTAGCTATCAAAATTATTCAAGCCTTTTGAAGGCAGCTTGCTGTTTTTGATATTTTTAAGCCAGTAGAAGAAATATAGCAGTATGAAAGGAATGGTGAGTACAGGGAAGAGGCTGACATACTTAGGAAATAGAACAAAGTTGCTATGTACAATGAGTGGGAAGAAAAGTGGCTGAGAGAAATGTGGAGAGGTAGGCAAGGACTACGGTGTGCACATAGTAAGGAACTTGAGTTTTAAGTTCACTGATGGGAGTAAGATGACCTAATGTATATTCTGAAAATGTCATATTTGCTGTTGCATGAAGATTGAGGAGGTGAAGGTAAGACAAGGGGAAAAACAATTTACGAATCTGAGAAATGTGTTGCCCCAGTCTAAGACAATGTCAGTGGAGATAGAGGAGTGGAAAAATTGTAATATATTTTAATATTAGAATTGGCACACCTTACTGAGATACTTGGATATAGGGGTGTGAGAAAGAGATGGATTATGTTTGAGTTCTGGGTTTTGACTTGAGCAACCGGTGAATGGTGTTACAATTTACTGGGATATGGAAGATGGGAAGAAGCAGGTTATGAGCAAATTGGAGATCAGTCGTTCCCTCTGTAACATATTAAGGTTTCAATGATTCTTCAGAAGTCAAATGGAGATAGTAAGAATAATTAATTTAGTGCTTTAGGTTGAAATCAAGACCAGAGTGAAAAATAATCTAAAATATAGCATGCCCACTGCTGTGCCTAGTGGAAGAAAGAGAAGTAATATCCTTCCTTACTCACTGGGGAGCCAGTTTCCATTTTTTAAATGTTGCATCAAAAAAGATTGTAAGGAACATCATACAAGTGAAATAGGTGCAGAAGATTAAGAGGTGCAAACTTCCAGTTATAAAGTAAATAAGTCACAGGGATATAAAGTACAGCATAGGGGATATAGTCAATAGTATTGTAGTAATTTTTTTATGGTGACAGATGATAACTAGACTTACCATGGTGATCATTTCATAATGTGTAAAAATACCAAATCATTATGTAGCACCTAAAACTAACATTTATGTCTATGATTCAATAAAAAGAGATTATTTTTATTTAACTTTTTCATTTTGGGGGTTTCTGGGCAGGCATCAAAGATTCAGCAAGTATTACTAGGTAACTTAAAAATCTGAGGAGACTCTTAAATCACTATTTTATTATCTTATTCCCACCTTGATTCAATTTCTACTTGTTTCTGAAATGGTAGATAATGAATTTTCTTTTTTCCAGGTATTGATGTAAATGAGTGAGTAAACATTTTATGAGGTAGAGGATGTTTAGTGACAGAAGAGAAAAAAATATATTGAGAGACATGTTATTTAGAAAGTTAAATTAATCTAATGAATAATTTAGGATATTTGTCTATCAAAATTATAGATCTGATTTTAGGAGGGGAAAAGTTCATATTTGTTTAATGGGAAAATAGACTAAGTGTGATGACATGGGAAGGATATTAGCCCAACCAATGCTGCCCAAATGGGTAATCCATTTATAAGGTGTCAGTGAAGACCACTCAACAAATTTAGCATCTGATTTGTGATGGATTGGTTTTATCACTTTATCAGCTGTTTGACAGATTTAATCCCATAATTCTTTCTCAGTAGAGACTTAGTTAAGGCCTTCTGGTTTGGTTAACTTCTTATTTGTCTTTAAAATATTTTAATATATTTTAAAGAGTTTTGAAAACAGTTTTTGAATATGAAGCCATTCATAGTGGTTCCTATAGAAAATTTTGTGTGGTTGATGTTTTTATGAGTCAAAGGATAAGAATTTGTTATCTCTTTAAACGTGATTCTTGGTTTAGTTATAGGCATGAGAAGTTATATGCTTCAGTTAGGATTTTAGACAACATAGTTTTTCAATTAGATAGCAGACAGTTGGGACTCTGAAGAGAGATACATAGACAAAACTGCATACTGTTAGTGTCAGTGAAAGGTAAAATAAAATGATTATATTTCTCAAGTGATTTACTCTCTTTTATATGCCCGGTATTAATCACAATCAAAATTTTATTGGTAAAATAAAAATAGCTTCTTAAAAATAATTTGCAGTATATTGAGTAAAACTATGTAGAGGTACCCTGGGTTCTGAGATACAGCCTAGGACAGCACTTCTTGCCAATGAAGATTTTGAACTTGAACACACTGAGCTGTGTTTACCTTCCTAGCCCTTTTGCAGCTGTGCAAACCTGAGAAAGTTAATTAACTTCTCTTAGGTTAAAACAAGGATAATAATAAATTCTCCCCAGATTGTTGTATTAGAGGCAAAATATGTAATCTATCATATACTATGGTAGGCATATCCACTAAAGGCATATAATGTTATCTCAAATGGATACTTTGGAATGAAGTTAATATTTAGAATTCATTTTTATTAAGCATTTTATTTCATGAGTAACAAAAGTACTCAGTAAATATTGAGTTTTCATATGGGCCTCCCACTGTGCTATATAAAAAACAAAAATTATTTGAATAATCTCTTAAGAAATGCCTCTTCAATTCTTAATAAATGTATAAATTTATCCTACAGCACCAGTTCTGTTTAACAAAAGTGGCCCACTAGGTACTTGTATTCCATTCCATATTCATATCCATCTATATTCATATCTTTGCAAAATGCGCTTATTAATTTCATGCCCATATCACCTCAAATGGCTCATAGAAATACTTTTATTTTTTCTTATAAAATATTTTTATCAAAATAAATATGCTTGTAAGAATGTGTTGAGCCTATTAAATATTGTCTATTTTGAGTGCTTTTTGCGCAAGTAAAGTTCAAGAACCTCAGATGTAATACAGAAAATGACAAGGCTTTCCCAAATACCAGATAATATATACCACTCCATCTGTTTTCTAAGAAACTGAAATGTAAAAAATGAAATGTGTTAACATATATAACCCTTTTCTACTGTAACTATTATTTTACAGACAAATAAATCTTTGTACATAAGACTACTTTATGACTAAAGGTGACAACAATCTCGATAATCAGAACACATCTATGATTCTTTCAGGGAAATAAAACTATGACACTGAAAGAAATACTAGATTGATGTAAATGAAATCTTCAGTCCATTACCATGCTACTGTTGCCAATGAGAGAAATTGTTCTGTGTTTTATTGTTTCTCTTTGGGGGCATTGTAATAAAGTCAAAAAGACTGTAGAAGCAATGCCTGCTATTGCTGTATCTTTCATGATGGTTACTAGTTAATTTCAGTTTAGGAATGTGTCTTAGAAGAGCAAGGTAGCTGTACTGCAAAATGCCCAGGGACAGAGCGTAATGAGACTTTCATAGGAAGTTAGGAAGTGTGCTACACTGTTTGGAAGTGGTCAGCCGTACAGGAAACACTGGTTATCTTTTGTGATGAAGGAGAAATTACCAATTTTGCAGCATGTACAGGACTTTTAGAAATGTCAGTTATGATCTCACAGCAAATGCTACTAGTTTATCTCCAGCATTGTCAAGGGGACACTCAGAGATGATTTTGTAGGTGACTTATCTCTTCCAGATTTGGTTTAATCCATTTTTTTTCCTTCTTTCAGATGTGTGTTAGGCATACCATGTATTTAATTTGCTGGAATGGTTTCCTTACATTTTATTTAAAATTAAGAGTTTAGTTAAATAACTAATGTTACTTATGGCCCCATAACTACTTGATGACATATTTCTTTAGAAGTTTAAAAATGCATAAATTGGTGTTCTTTTGAATAAACTTAAGATGGACTAGAAGTTGAATATAAAAATATAATACTAGATGTAAATTATTATATTTTTTCATAATTAACTGAAATTAAAGTATAGTATTTAAATTAAAATTGAGATGATTTGGATATGGCTCTGCATAGGTCAAATTTTGACAAAATTTTCAGGTGATTTCTAGTCGACTCTATGATTCCATGCTTGAGTATTTCTCATGACTTTACATAGAACTGTGCCAGGTAAAAAGTAATATAAATATATTATTAAAAAGCATATTATTTACCAGATAGGCACTCGGTGCTTTTCACACAACATTCTGTTTTGAAATTCTGCCAGCAACTGTTGCTGTTGAGCTTCATAATAACAGTGTTTGGGGCCTGAGGTCATGCATTCTTTTCCAAGTTCTTAATTTCCTTTTGTGAGAAAAACCTTGCCAAGAATGAGCTGCAAGTTTTGGTTTTCTTATTAGAAAGTTTTGTTTTTCTTTCCATTACATATCACCACATATGATTTTTACTAGTCTGTATATTAGCATCTGAGATAGATAGATAGATGTCGTTTCAGCTTGAAGAATATTCAATAAGCAAGACTGTACTTGACATTGGCTCTCATATTTTAATGTGCCGCAGAGCACCTGGTGGGCTTATTTAAACACCTTTGAGGTTTTCTGACTTAGCGGGTGTGAGGCAAAATTGCAATTTCTCAGGCAATGCTAATACTACTGGTCTGGGTTCCTTACTTTGAGAGCGTCTCTCCTTTGGATATGTAAATGAGAGAGGGTTATGGCATCCTTCAGCATTGTTAATTTGATCTCAGTGAGTTTTTTCATAACATAAAGTTATAATTATACATAATTTAAAACAATTAGGGACTTAAATGTTATAAGCACACTTCATGTATTAGTTCATCTATTCCTCATTATAACACCGCGGTAGGCGCCATTATGAGTACATACATGGAAAGGGGTCAGGGAGGCTAAGTAACTTGTCCAAAGTCACACTAGTAATGGAGTCAGGAATCAAACTCAGGCAGTCTGACTCCAGGATCCGTGTTCTTAATCCCTATGCTATACTACATCCCTACATGTAATATAGGAATTATCACAGCATAGGAACTAGCAGAAGACTGAGAACTTCTGTTATGCTTCTTCACGTCTGATCTTAGTTAGCACAGTGATTGGCCAAGAGTGAGTCCTGCCTGAACGTTCTCCTTATGAATGCGGCATTGATTGGTATCACATATTCTATTGAATAAACATGCTAGAGCTAACTGGAAAAAGGTCCTGAGGCCCTTTCTCTTTACAGGGAAAAATACTATTTTTAATCATCAGTCATTTAGAGTAGCCACATACAAGTTTTCCATATTTATGACGCTGAAAGTCAGCAGCTGGAAAGCAGCACTAATGAAAAAGCTAAGCCTGAAGAAACTGTGCACTAAATAGTGTTAACTCTTGGTCTATTTCTGCTTTTCCAAGACATTGCCTAGAAAATGGTTCCTGAGTTTTAAAGATAAATAGGATTTACTAAATTTTAATAGATATTTTGACATTCATATTCATATATTATAGAATATATGCTAGAATGCTTTCTTTTATTCAACTCAAAGATTCTTTGAAGAATATTAAGAAGAGCCATGAATTGAAAAATTGAGTTTTCATTCTTGACAAAAGTGCAAATCAGAATAAAACTGGGATCTTTGATGAAATTCATGGGTGGATAACAGTAAAGGGAAACCTCTTACTTAACTTACCAAGGTTTATAGAACACTCTGAGAGTTGTAAAAAGAGCAGGGAAGTAAATACTAATATGTGGCCAAAATTTAAGAAAAAGCTTTGGGTATTGAATAAAGCAGAAAATATAGGCTATATTAGTTAATTTCTATATAGTTTCAAATGTAAAGTGTAATGGCTTAAAGAACAAAAAATTAAATATGTGAAATATAAGAAAGGAAATACATGTGATTTTGTCAATTCTAGGGGATGAGAATGAAGATACAATGTTGAAATAACGTGGAAAACTCTTATCCTTTAATGTTTAGTTCCTCCCTATTTACATGTAATGATTGGTTCACCTGTTTCTCTTTCCTGACCTGTGAGTGATGAGAAATGCTTCCAGAGACTCCTGTGGGGTTTGACCCAAAGCTACCCTCTGTGAGACTGCTGGCCAAGTCTTTCTTTTCCCGGTGTATGCCCTCCCTTTTTTACCAGTATTTCCTTGGAATATATCTCAATGCATAATACAAAAGTCCTGTACTAAGGGTCGGTCCTTACACTATGATAAGTGGATTGGAAGCTCTTCTTTAGAGTGAGCTGATTGGAAGTCAGCAGTTAGCTTGCCACTAACCCCTCCCCCCATTCTCTATTGCTGGGATCTTGAACTGGCTCTGGGTGGATAACACACCATGGCATCCAAGGATCCGAAAGTCTAATGTGCAATGGTGTAGCTCCTAGTTTTCTGTTCCAAAAACGTCACAAAAATGTTGACTCTAATAATACTTTTAAATTCTTATTCTTCCATGTTCTATTTTATATTACATTTCATGCTGAGAAAGTGGAAATTTACCCAGCTTTGGTCATAAGCAATCAAATTATAAACAGAAGGAGACTAAAGATACTGACCTCTGCAAAGTAGTGCACACATGAAATCTTTATAGATATTAATCTGTGGACAGATCAAAAGAACAAGCAAAAAGGAACATATCCTAGATGAAAGTAAGCAAAATTAAGAAAAATGCTGAGTCTTCATCTCATAGAAATTGGCCTCTGTCAGAAAATACATGCTTCAGAATTAAAAGTGAAAAATCCTCTATATAACTAAAAGAGTGGTTGGTAGTTTAGCTGTTGACAGCAATCGGAGCAGGTGAATTTCATGCTTAAAAAACAAGAAGGAAAGCAAAAATAACAAATGATAAGTGATCAAAAGGTAAGCAACCAGGAATACAGTGTAGTACCTACATAAAAATGAATACAAAAATGACCAACAAACCCAAAATCAAATTTCATAAAGATCAGTAGTATTTTAAGTACTGTTTGGACACATCAGTTTCTCTCTGAAGTTGATTTATTTGTTCTGAATAACTAAAGGTAGCCTAAAATAAAATGAAATCAGATTTAAATTCATCCTTTTCTAATTTGCTGTTCTTCCTGGCAGGCCAAAGGAGAAAACACTAAAAGTGTCTGTGGGTAACATTTTGAAAAATCTGTGATCTCTCAAGAAATATATAAAGACAATTTCTTCAGAAGACATTTTTCCTACTTTATGAGAGATATCGACACACATAAGTTTAAAGTGTACAACATGATTTGACACATACATTTTGAAGTGATAATCACAATAAGGTTAGTTAACACCTCTATCCTCTCACACAATTATTATTTATTATTTAAAATCTAATCTCAACAGCTTTCAAGTATCTAATACAGGCTATGCATCATAGTCACCATGCTATACATTAGATCCCCAGAGCATGTTAATCTTACAGGTGGTAGTCTGTACCTTTAGGCCATGTCCACATTTCCCCCATCCACCAGCAATCACATTCTATTCTTTTATTTTTATGAATTTAGCTTTTTTTAGATTCCACATATATGTGAGAGCATAATGTGCTCAAGGTCCATTCATGCTGTTGTAAAAGGCAGAATTTCCTTCTCTTTTATGGCCAAGTAATATTGCACACATGAGTGTGTGTGTGTGTGTGTGTGTGTGTGTAACAAAAATATGATATGTATATATACACACACCACATTTTTGTTATCCATTCATCCCTCGATGGACACATAGGCTGTTTCCATGTCCTGCCTATTTTAAATAATGCTGCAGTAGACATGAGGGAGCAGATAGCTCTTTGAGGCAGTGATTTTATTTCTCAGAAGGCATTTTAATATTGACTTTCATACAGTAACTATGCAAGCTGAAGAATTTCCTCTTTTCAGTTCATATTTTCTTTTACCTAAAGTGACATAAAAGTTATGTTCTTAGGAAATTCCAGCTTCATGTTTTATGGTATGTTTTATCATTTGGATTAAATCATGGAAGACAAACATGCTATCTATTATAATCAGGAATAAAGGCTCTGGAGCCAGACTTCCTATAGCTACAACTAAACTTCTCTATACTGTCATTTCTTGATCTGTAATGTTAAAAAAAAAACAACAGTAATTGCTATATAAGAAGTTGTGAGGATTGAATGAGGTGATAAATGTAAAGTGCTTCGGACAGCCCCCAGCATGTAGTGAGCAGTTGGTAAAAGTACTGCTATAATGTTAGCAGTTATTCACTGGCGGAAATGACCTTTTTTCAATACTGTTTCCCAGTTTGCAACCTCATTGGCTGTATCAAAAAAGTAAAGAAGTAAAATCTTTCTTTCTTCCTCATGATAGAATCTTGGTTATACTGTTTCTATACATGATGTCATTACACTTTCTTCTACTTGAAATACTAGGATCTGTCTTGTCTCAGGCATTGTGCTGAGTACTTTATATGCTTTATTACTAATTCTTTATTACTAGTTATGTAAGGTGAATATAAATATATTTACTTTACTGATCAGGAAACTGAGGTTCAGAGAGCTTGCCTAAATACTAAAATTTACACATTTAATACATATTGGAAGCAAAATTTAAGCCAAGTTTGTGTGATTACAAAGCCCATGTTCTTTCTTCTGCACTGTTTTGTACAATAGAAAGGATGGAGGAGTTGGTGTCAGATGGGAAACTACCTTGCCTGGGGATGATCTCTGATTTTTGACTGAAGAGCATGGTGGGACTCTGTAATTAGCTTCTCAGACCTTTAATTTTCATGACATCACTTTGACCTGAAATTTTTAGGTACAAAACAACATTCTAAAACTACATGTACTATAAAATGTTCCTAAATGTCTTTACACAAGATTAAAAAAAAACAAAAACCATGGGTACTAATGTAGTCAATACACCTCTGTTCAGTTAATTGCTGGTCCCTCACAATTTCTACTCTACTTTGAGCATTTGTGTTCAAGTCGCCAATATTTTGTGGATACTAATCCATGGGATTTCTTTTTTTTCCCTCTGCACATTCCAAGTTCATTTCATTTTTTAAAACTCTGTCTTTGATGAGAAATGGGTAAAATTGTTTGCATTATATATCCCTCCTCATCATCACCATGTCATGACAGGCTGATGATAATAAAATTTCTTCATAGCAATGTTATTGTTTTCCCAAGAGGATTTTAAGATTGGCTGGGTATATGTATTGGAAAATTTAACTTTACATAAAATAGTTTTTATTTTTGAAAGAAAATCACTTTATATTCCTCTAAAAATTTCTGTAAAAGGTAGGGAAAAGACAGCTCTGGTTGAATTTCAACCAAATCTAACAAAAGCTAAAAAGAGCCAAGAAATATTAATCATCTTAGACAGCCACAAAAGTTAGTATCCTATGTTTATCGTTCACCCTATTTTCTATGAGTTTTTTTCTGCTTACTGTTTATATTCAATAACATTTTGTATTAGTTTCAGGTGTAAGCACAGTGGTTAGACAATCACATACTTTACAAAGTGGTCCTCCTGATATTTCAAGTCCTCGCCTGGCAGCATCCATAGTTATTACAATAATACTGACTATAATCTCCATGCTTTCCATCCCTGTGACTCTTTTGTGACTACCAACTTGTCCTTCTTAATCCCTTCACCTTTTTCACCCAGCTCGCGAAGCCCCCTCCCCTCTGGCAACCATCAATCTGATCTCTGCATCTATGAGCCTGTGTCTATGTTCCTTGTTTGTTCATTTTGGTAATTAGATTCCACAGGTGAGTAAAATCATATGACATTTGTTTTTCTCCAACTCACTTATTTTACTTATTATAGTATAATACATTCTAGGTCCATGCATGCTGTCGCAAGTGGCAAAATTTCATTCTTTTTAAGGCTGAGTAATATCCCATTGTATATTATGTACTAGGGTATTTATATTCTCATTTATTCATGGGCACTTGGACTGCTTCCGTATCTCAGCCATTGTAAATAACACTGCAATGAACATAGGGGTACATATATTCTTTTTTAAATTAGTGTTCAGTATATCCAGATATATACCCGATATATACCCAAAAGGGGCTTTTTAAACATGGGCAGATCTCTTTAATGATATTTATCTCTCCTTTAAAGGAAACCTAGGACTTATTTACATAAAACACATAGAAGTTCCTACCAATTTCCCACTTAGAAGGTAATATGAAAGAATTGCTTCTTCTAGCAGAATATTTATTCAGAAATCTGAAGGCAAGAGAAAGCTGTGATTTAAATATAACAAGCAGTAAAACAGAATTAGATCATTTTGATGTTTGCTATTTTATTTCTCTCTACTTAGAGTTTCTATTATGGATGTTAGTTGAATTTTATCCAATGCCTTCTGGTACCCCTATTATACAAATCTTATCTCCTTCTTTAACTTGATAATATAAATAAATTACAGCTGTTCCTTTCCAAGCTTTAGTAATTTGATTTTGTTTTATTATTTAGTTATAACTCTTAATAAAATATTTATAGCAGTTGTTACCTTCTAAGAAATTAAATAATTTACTTTTTAAAAATTTAAACTCCATTGAGTAGAGGTTTTTGTTCATTGCTCTATCCTTAAGCCTTAAAATAATGCTTGACACACACTAGGAACATATGATGCACTGGAAACATACGAAATTTTACTTTTCATGAAATTAAGTTAGAATAATCTTTTTTTTTTTTCTGACAAGATAGGGAACTAAAGTACCTTTTGAAATTTGTATATTGGCACACTACCTTAGACTTTGGACCTTGATACATTTGTAGTAGAATTTAGATCTTACCTAGGTATAGTAATTTATGGAGGTAGTTTAGAAATATTTTAAAGTATATTATTTCTGGTGATATTCAGGTATAGTTAAAATCTTTGAAATCTGAAGTCTTTGACATTACATATTGGTTGCAAATAACTTTTCTATAAAAGATCATGGGCTCTGATTTGCCCAGGACTCTCCCACTGCCTGCCTAATTTTCTATTCTGTATGAATACAATCTCTTTATCTCTCAACATCGTGCTAGTTCAGATGACAAATTATATAGCTACTTTAATTCTCTGTCACTTGGGGAGTAATTCGAAAGCTCCCAAAATTCAAGTCCTAAAGTAAATATCAATTTAGATCTTTTTGTTTCTATTTATCATCATAACAGTGACGGGTATGCACTTTTGTGCCCTTTTCTCCACATGGTAAGGTACTTAAACAAGTCAGGAAGAATTTTAGTTTATACTCTGTAGGTGAGCTAACTGGATTCTCCAAAAAAGACTCCACATTCTGAACAACCCCAAACGTTGTATCATGCATTTTCTGGTGCTGCTGTCACTATACTCTGTGCATTTGCATTTGTGTATGGATATATGTTTTATTACAGTGCAAACTCTTTCTGGAGTTTGGTGTCCTCCAGTATAGACCACTAAGTGCCTATCCAAGTGCCTGTATAGAGTTGCTTCAAACTGAAGCCAGGCTACTAACAATTTTAAAAAATCAACTGGATGACTTATCTATTTTAATGTCAAGTAAATAGTTTGACTGTTTTCTCCGTGACCTATAACTATATGCTTATGTCCCAGTTTAAACATGACTTCCTCTGGGAAGAATTTTCTGATTTCTCAAAATTCCTCGAGTACTTTCACATGATACTGTGATTTTCTGTTTAGCTGTCTATGTCCCCTAATAATGGAGAGCCAATGCCACCATAGTCAGTGGCTCTCATGCCAAGCACAGGGTCTGATAGATAGCAGTAGATTCAGTGGAGTGATAATTTATGTTTCCATGTCAGAATTTTCAGTGCAATTTTAACCTCGGCAGAGAGAAGTCTTAGTAAACTCACTTTGGATGGCCAGTACAGGTTTTCATGTGAAAGAGAGAACCAGAGACACTGGCAAGAACAATGGTCCATCTGTTAGCTGATGCACCAATGGAACGGTTCTCCAAGGTGGCTTGGAGGAATAAGCCTCGAGATGAGCACACATGTCCGTTGCCTGGGTGTCACTGCTGCTTCATCCCTGTGCAAATCAGGGAGGTTATATTTCCATCACTGTGGCTTTCCTTTGCCACAAATCTATTCTAATAAGGCTCAGGTGAGATGAGAAAAATACCTACCTCTTATATGTGAGGAGCGTATAAGGCCTGCTCCAAAACAAAGCCACCTGCTCAGAATGATACAAAATCTCATCTTTTATATCCCATGGGTTTCTTCACTGTGCCTTTGTGCATTCTGATCATTCACTTTAGATTACCTTTACCTTGTTTGGCTACCCATTATACCCCTACTCATCCTCCAAGACCCAGATGATTTTTTTGTCCTTTGGAGCCTCCCTAAGTCCTCCATCAAGTTTGGAACTCTTGTTTCTGTTCTTCTCTAGTTCTTCTATTCAAATGCCTTGCAGTATTCACTATATTGCAACTCATTTTTTAGTGTGTTTTATTTTTGGCTTCTCTCATTACATTGTGAACTTGTCTAAAGCAGGAAAATGTTACTTTCTTACTCCATCCATTGAAATAGCTCAATAAAATGTTCAGTAATATATTAATTCAAAATCACCAGTGGGAATAATAAGAAAATGTAGAAATATCGGAGAATTTAGAGACATACACTCAAGTTCCATATTAAAATCCTGACTATGAGAACCTCTTCTTAAAGATTTGGATCTATTTACTTTTATAATACAAAAGGTACCAAGGAGAATTGAGAATAAAAAAATACACCAGTCCTAATTTAATCAACAAAAATTTAAAGCTTTATCATCAGAGGAGGTACAAGATGGTGGGGGAGTGAGTGGAAGCCACACTAACCTCATCCCAGGACCAATATGGAATTATAACTAAATTGTGAAGAAATCATCTGGAATAAACAACTGAACAATAGTGGGAGAGAATCCTTAAAATTACAGACAGACACAGCTTCACCACAATGTGACTGGTATGGAGTGCAGAGGGGATGCAAAAGGGCTGGCTGAGCCCCTGCATGCAACAGCTGAAGTGCCAGAAGAATATTTCAGCAGCCGGGGGATCCTCCTGAGAAGTATGGGGTCTAAACCCCAACCTGGGCTCCCCAGCCTACAGCACCAGAGCCCAAAAAGTATCCGGACACTATCAAGCCATGAAAAGCAGCAGAGTTTCTCTCTGCCAGGAACAGACAGCTGGAGATGCAGAGAGCCTTTAAAGGGCCAATGCATAAATTTCTACTTGCAGCCACTTACCCTGGGCTCCAGCAAAGGGAAGGCAGAGGAGACTACGGATGCCTGAGGAGAGACTGGGGCTGGTGACTTCGGGGAGAGAAATGAGAGAGCAGCCACCAGGATCCTGGTGCTGTCATTCCCCCATGCAGCAGGAGCCATCTTGCTCAGGGAGACCAACCCCTCCCAGTGGCACCATCCTGAGGGGAAGCATAGCCCCGCCCACAGAAATACTCTGCCCCATCCTGTGGTGCTTAAACCGGACTGCTGATCACAAAGTGACTAGGTTAACAACTGAAGAATCAGCCACTGATGGTGGATCCCTGGTAATCTTGAAGAGCTTGCTTAAGATTAGACTGGGATGCCACCTGATACCACCAGAGGTGGATCCAGAAAGAAAAAGAAAACAGTGTACCTGAGCAACAACATACAAGACATGGTGGGCAGAGTGACTCATTCAGCCAGCTGGAGGGACAGATCCATGAGAGAATGACCCAACAGCAATAAAAACCCAGTTACAACTGGAGAGCCAAATTAACAGCATAAAGGGCATCGCAAGAGCATCAAGTTCAGATCAAGGAGACTGCACCACTGAGTCCCACAAGTGTCCTACCATAGAAGCTCATGCCACAAAGACAGGGAATCAAAGCAGATCAATTTAAGAAGCAGAAACAAACAAGAAGAGCTTCCCCTAAAATGGGGAGACAAAGAAACAACCCCCAATCGAAAGGAAAGAAGGAATCCCCAGAAAGATTGCTAAATGAAATAGAGGCAAGTAAATGATCAGGCACTGAGTTCAAAATAACGGCTATAAGGAAGCTCAATGAGCTCAGTGAGAACTACAAAGAAATACAGGGAAGCTACAAGGAACTTATAGTGAACTACATAAGCATGAAGAGGACACAGAAGTACAATAAAGAATACAATTTCTGAATTGAAGAACACAGTAGAAGGAATTAAAAGCAGGCTAGATGAAGCAGAGGATTGAATCAGCGTGCTGGAGGACAAGGTAGACAAAAATTCCTAGAGAGAGCAACATCACACAAAAAGACTCAGAAAGAATGAAGAGGGTTTAAGGCAGCTGCAGGACAACATGAAATGAAATAAATCTGTAGCATAGGAGTATCAGAAGGAGAAGAGGAGGAGCAAAGCATATAAAACTGGTTTGAAAAAGTAATGACAGAAAACTTCCCTAACTTGTTGAGAGAAAAAATCATACAAGTCAGAGGGTCCCAATCAAGATGAATCCAAAGAGGCCTATTCCAATACATGTCATAATAAAAATGGCAAAATTCAAAGACAAAGAGAGAATCTTAAAGGCAGCAAAGGAGAAACAGCTAGTAACATACAAAGGAGCCCTGATAAGGCTAGCAGATGATTTCTCAACAGAAACACACAAGCCAGAAGGGAATGGCCAGAAATATTCCAAGTAATGAAAAGCAAAGGACTGCAACCAAAACTACTATAACCAGCAAGACTCTCATTTAAAAGGGAAGGTAAAATAAAGAGTTTCTCAGACAAAAGAAGTCTAAAAGAATACGTCTCCACCAAACCAGCATTGCAAGACATGCTAAAGAGACCCTTAAGAAGATGAAGAAAAAGAGTGAGAGAGGAACACAGGTACAAGGGGGAAAGATGAATAAGTACCTACCAATAATAACCTTAAATGTCAATGGATTAAATACTCCAATCAAAAGACATAGGGTAGCTGAATGGATAAGAAAACATGACCCACAGATATGCTACCTACAAGAGACATACCTCACAACAAAAGACCTACACAGACTGAAAGTGAAGAGCTGGAAAAAAATATTCTAAGCAAATGGATAGGAAAAAAAAAGCCTGGCTAGCAATAC
Source organism: Mormoops blainvillei (assembly GCA_004026545.1). Lineage (NCBI taxonomy): Eukaryota > Metazoa > Chordata > Mammalia > Chiroptera > Mormoopidae > Mormoops > Mormoops blainvillei. The sequence continues at coordinate 35,059 of PVJD01010943.1, forward strand.
TTATATCAGACAAAATATACATGAAAACAAAGGCCCAAAAAAAGCCATGGTAACAATCCTTGTATCAGACAAAATCAGCTTCAAAACAAAGGCCGTAAAAGAGACACAGAAGGACACTGCATAATACTCAAGGGAAGAATCCATCAAGACATAAACATTGTAAACATATATGCGCCCCACATAAAAGCACAAAAATATATTAGGAAAATCTTGGAGGACTTCAAGAAAGATAAGGAGAACAACAAATTATGATATGAGATTTTTAAAACCCCATTGTCAACAATGGATAGATCGTCCAAGCAAAGAATCAACCAGGATAGTGTGGCATTGAACAATACTCTAGCTATAGTGGACTTAGTTGTTATATATATATATATACAGAACCTTTCACCTCAAAGAAGCAAAATATACATTCTCTCAAATGCACATGGAACACTTTAGAAATAGACCACATGGTATATCACAAAACAAGCCTCAAGAAACTCAGGAAAATTGAAATCGTATCATGCAATGGCCTGAAACTAGAAACCAACCTCAAGGAAAACTCAAGAGCATTCACATTCATGGAGACTGAATAATATGCTATTAAACAATGAATGAGTTAACAATGAAATCAAGGAAGAAATCAAAAAGTTTTTGGAAACAAATGAAAACACATAACAGTCCAAAACCTATAGGAAACAGCAAAAGCAGTCCTGAGAGGGAAAGTTCATAGCAATACAGGTCTACCTAAAAAAGAGAAAAATGTCAAATAAACAACGTAACTCTACATCCACAAGAACTAGAAGAACAACAACAAACAAGGCTAGAGCAAGTAGAAAGGAAGTTGTAATCAAAATCAGGACAGAATTAAGTGACATAGAGACTACAAGAGCAATTCAAAGGATCAATAAATCCAGGAGCTGGTTCTTTGAAAAGATAAAGAAAATCAACAAGCCTTTAACCAGACTCATGAAGAAAAAAAAGAGGGAGGAAGCAAATAAATAAAATCAGAAATGAAAGAGGAGAAATTACAACAGATACCAGAGAAATATGAAGGATTGTAAGAAATTACTATGAGCAACTTGATGCCAGGAAACTGGACAGTCTGGACGAAATGGACAAATTTTTAGAATCATATAATCTTCAAAACTCAATAAAAAGGCAGTAATCCTGAATATATCAATAACAATTAGTGAAATTGAAGCAGTAATAAAAATACTCCGGGCACACAAAAGCCCTGGACCAGATGGCTTCACAGCCAAATTTTACCGAACATTTAGGGAAGAGCTAACCCCTATCCTTCCCAAACTATTCCAAAAAATTTAAGAAGGGGGAAGACTCCCAAACTCTTTTTATGAGTCCAGTGTTATCCGAATTTCCAAACCAGGTAAAAACACAACAAAGAGAAAACTGCAGACCAATAATGTTGATGAGCATAGATGCTAAAATCTTCAACAGCATATTGGCAAACGGGATCCAGTGGTACATTAAAAAGATCATACACCACAATCAAGTGGAATTTATCCTAGAAATGCAAGGATGGTATAATATTCACAAATCAATTAACATAATATACCACATAGACAAAAGGAAAGACAAAAATCACATGATCAGATCAATAGACACTGAAAAAGCATTTGATAAAGTACAGTACCCATTTATTATAAAAACACTGGGGCACATCATAATTAAAATGGCAAAGCTTAAAGACAAGGAGGGAATCTTAAAAACTGCAAGAAAAAGGCAGTTAGTTACCTAAAAGGGCGCATTCGGGAGACTTATCATCTGATTTCTCAACAGAAACATTTCAGGCCAGAAGGGATTGACATGAAATATTCAAAGTGATGAAATGCAAGGACTTAAAACCAACCCTACTTTACCCAGAAAGGCTATCATTTGAAATTGAAAGAGAATTAGCGAGCTTCCCAGACAAGAAAAAGCTATAGGAGTTTGTTACCACCAAACTGGTATTACAACAAATGTGAAAGGGATTGCTAGAAGAAGGAGAGGGAGAAAAAGAAAAAGGGACATAATTTAAAAAATAAAATGGAAAGAAATACATATATATCAATTATCACTTTAAATGTAAATGGTCTAAATGCTCCAATGAGCAGACATAGGGTAACTGAATGGATAAAAAAACAAGACTCATATAAATTCTGTCTTAAGAGACCCACCTCAGAAAAAAAGTTACATACAAGCAATAAGTAAAAGAGTAGAAAAAGCTATTTCAAGAAAATAGACAGAAAAAAACCCTGGGTTAGCAATACTTGTATCTGACAAAATAGGTTTTATAACCAAGACTATAGAGACAAATAAAGATATTACCTAAGGATAAAGTGAATATTCCCACAAGAGAATATAACCCTAGTAAGCATTTATGCACCCAACATAGTAGCATCTAAATTTGAAAAGTAAATCTTGATGGACATACAGTGAGAGCTTGACAGAAATACAATTATAGACCACATTGACTTTAATGGATAAATCTTCCTCATAGAAAATCAACAAGGAGACAACAGTCTTAAATTACATGTTAGATCAAACAGATTTAATTTGTATCTTTAGAGCACTTCACCCTTAAGACAGCAGAATATATTCTTTTCATGTGCCCATGGAACCTTTTCTAGAATAGTCCATATGTTAGGAAACAAACAAGTCTCAATATATTTCAAAATATTGAAATCATATCAGGTATCTTCTGTGACTGCAGTGGTATGAAACTAGAAATCAATCATTAGAAGAACACTGAAAAACAAACTAAGACAAGGAGACTAAATAATATGCTACTAAATATGAATGGGTCAATGATGAGACTAAGGAAGAAATCAAAAGATAACTTGAAAAAAAATGAAAATGAAAACATAGCACCCCAACATCTGTGGAACACAGCGAAAGCAGTCCTAAGAGGGAAATTCATAGCGGTATAGGCCTACCTCAAGAAACAAGAGTGAGCTCAAATACACAATCTAACTTTACATTTAAAGAAATTTTTAAAAGAGCAACAAAGAAAGCCCAACATCAGTAGAAGGAAGAGGGTAATAAAGATCAGAGCAGAAATAAACAAAATAAAGTCTAAAAAACTATAACAGGTCAATGAATCTAAGAGCTTGTTTTTGAGAAGATAAAGAAGATTGACAAACTATAAACCACACTCAAGAAAAAAAGGGAACCCAAAGAAATAAAATGAGAAATGAAAGAGAAGTAACAACTGACACCAAAGAAATATAAAGGATTTTAAGAAAATATTATGAAACACTGTATGTCAACAAATTGGACAACCTGGATGAAATAGATAAGTTCCTAGAGATATAGAGTCTTCCAAAACTGAATCAGAGAATCTGAATAGATAGATTACAACTAGTGAAATTCAAGCAATGTTTAAAAAACTCCCAACAAACAAAAGCCCTCAACCAGATTGCTTCACAGCTGAATTTTACTAAATATTCAGAGAACTAACACCTCTCTTTCTCAAAGTATTCCAAAAAATTCCAGAGGGAAGACTCCCAAGCCCATTTTATGAGGACAGTATTATTCTAATTCCAAACCAGATACAGACACCACAAAGAAAATTATAATCCCACATCTCTGCTAAACATAAATGCTAAAATCCTCAACAAAATATTTACAAACTGAATCTGGCAATACATTAAAAAGTTCATACACCATGACCAAGTGGGATTTATTCTATTGATTATTAAATCAATAAATGTGATATACCACATAAACAAAATGAAGGATACAAACCATATGATTACATCAAGAGAAGCAGAAAAAGCATTTGATAAAATCCAGCACCCATTTATGTTAAAAATTCTCAGCAAAGTGGGCAAAGCACTCCTTCAAAGGGGACATACAGATGGCTGATAGGCATATGAAAAGATGCTCAATGTCACTAATCACCAGAGAAATGCAAATTAAAATTAAAATGAGATATCATCTCACACCCGTCAGAATGTTAGACTTATAGAAGAATTTTAGGACCTGTACAAAATATATTTTATTTTTTCCTCTGATTTCTTCTTTGATTTGTGGGTTATTTAATTAAACTTGCTTAATTTCTAAATATTGGGGGATTTTGCAGGTATCTCTTCTGTTGATTTCTATTTTAATTCTGTTGTGCTTAAGAACATTACTTTATTATCAGTCCTTTGAAATTTGTTGAGAATTATTTTATGGCTTAGAATGTGATTAATGTTAGTCAATGATTCGTGTATACATAGTTGAAAATAATGTATGTTCTGCTGTTACTGGATGGAATATTCTGTAATTATCAACTAGCTCAAGCTGGTTGGGAGTATTGTTCAAGAAAACAAGATGAGAATTGTGTAGTCATTCATATGTTTGTTTCTCTGTAAATAATGTTTTTCCCCTTTGGCTGCTTTTAATATTTTCAAATTTTCACTGTTTTCCAGCAATTTATGATGTCCTTCAATGTGATTTTCTTTATGCTTATTCTGCTTATGTTTGATTGGCAATTTTTGACCTGTGAGTTTGTTCTTTTCATAAAATTAGAAATGCTTTTGACAGTTATTTCTTCAAATATTTATCCTGTCCTTGTACTTTCTCTTCTCCTGGGACTCAACTTGTTTGTACATTGTTCTGTTTAATATGGTGAAACATATCACTGAGCCCTGTTCATTTTATCTTTTTTCTTGTTGTGTTGTATTTTGGACTGTTTCTGTTGCTATGTAATCAAGTTCACTGGTGTTTTAGTTTTTTATTTTCTAATATGTTGTTGATCCCATATAATTCTATTTTTATTATGTTTTATTGATTATGCTATTACCGTTGCCCTGATTTTTCTCCCTTTCCCCCCCTCCACCCAGCACCCCCCTCTCCCTCAGGCAATCCCCTTACATTGTTCATGCCCACGGGTCATGCACATAAACAATGTATTTCTTATTTCAGGTATTTTTCATTTCTTGAAGTTCCATTTGTTTTTGTTAATATTTTTCTTTTTTCCTTATTATGTTCATATCGCCCCACTTTCCCAAAAATATGGAGTATATTAACAACAGATTTTTGGTGTCCTTCTGTTTTGTTATTTTTCTCTTTTTTGTTCAACGCAAAGGATAAATAACTCAAAGATTAATATAGAGATGAAGGTCAAGTGTTCTGCCATGATAATCTCATTGTGATTTTGATTCGCATTTCTTGGGAGATTAGTGATGTAAACATCTTTACAGATATCTGTTGGCTATTTGTATGTTTTCTTCATAGAAAGGTCTATTTGAGCCCTTTTTCCATTTTTAATTGGGTTATTAGTTTTTTTACTATTGAATTGTAGAATTTCCTTATTTTTTTAAATATTAACCCCTTAGTAGACATGTGGTTGGAAAATGTTTTCTCCCATTCTGTAGGCTACTTTTTTACTCTATTGTTTGTTTAGTCCAATGTACAGAGCTTTTTAATTTGATGTAATTCCACTTGTATATTTTTGCTTTTGTCATCCATGCTTTCGGTGTCATATTCAAGATATCATTGCCAAGATGAATGTCATGAACATTTTTCCTTATGTCTTCTTCTGGAAGGTTAATAGTTTCAAGTCCATTTTGAGCTGACATTTGCACATGTTATGTAGGGTCCAGTTTCATCCTTCTGCATGTGAATATTCAGTTTTCCCAGAACCATTTGTTGAAGAGACAATTCTTTTTTCATTTTGCCTTCCTAGCACCCTTGTTAAAGATCAGTTAACCATATATGCGTGTGTAATTTCTGGGTTCCCTATTCTGTTCTATTGGTCTATATGTCTGTCTTCATGCCAATACCATAGTGTTTTAATAACTGTAGTTTCATAACATTTTGAAATCAGTAAATGTGAGGTCTCCAGCGTTGTTCATCTTTCTCAGATTGTTTTGGCTATTCAGGGTCCTCCGTGGTTCCATATAAATTTGAGGATCATTTTTATAAAAAATGCCATTGGGATTTTGATAGAGATTGCATAGAATCTGTAGATTATTTTGGGATGTATGGACTTTTAACAGTATTCAGTCGTCCAGTGAATTTTGAATGTCATTTCATTTATCTGTGTCTTTAATTTCTTTTATCAATGTTTTAAAATTTTCACTTTACTAGTCTTTCATTTCTTTGGTTAAATTTTTTCTTAAATATTTTATTCTTTCTGATGCTATTATAAATGGAATTGTTTTCTTAATGTCCTTTTGGATTGTTTGTTATTAATCTATAGAAATGTAACTGATTCTTCTGTGTTGGTTTCCTGTTCTTCCACTTTACTATATTTATTAGTTCTAATGTTTTTTACTTTTTCCTCTCCAGTTTAGATGAATTTTATCTTTTACATCCCTAATTTGATATAGCTTTGATATACATGCATGTGATCATTTTTTTTCCTAAAACTTTGTTTTTGTATATTACGAAGGTATTGATCTTGAGAGATTAAAATTTAAACAAAGGAACCTATCTTTCACCATATAGAGTATAAGATGCACTTACCTGTGTAAATTAATGTGGAACTAATCATCTTATTTTAAAATCAATTACAAATATTTTTATATTATATATTTTTGGAAAAATTGTATTGCTCTAGCATTACATCATATTCTTGAAATGTTCTCAAATCCCATTTTGTGAGAGTACTTAGTCAAATAATGCCTTTTTATCTACATAGATGTTGACATTGTAGAAGTTCTGATGACATGACCAAAATTTTATACTTGTTCTTATTTAACTTTACAATGGTAATTATAATATCAAAGACAAAGCACTGTGATTAAGAAAGGAAACTAAAATTAGTCTAACATTACAAAGTATCCTTTTCATAAAAATTTTTATTCAGTTTGTTTAAACTAAAAAAAAAAAAAAGACAGTTCAAAAAAGTTTCCTGAACAACATAATTACATTGTCTCAAGTTTAGGGAAGATTTTTCTTCTTCATTTTTGAGTTTCTGATATAAAGACACAAACATTGGTTGATGTTTTAAAAAAAGCCTCTGTTGACATTGAAAAAAAGTCCCCAGACCCTTGGCAGAGAAGTCCATTGTTACCTAGTTGTCATTGCCTGTATTATATGAACCAATTGCCATCTTTGTAATTAAATTCCTATCATATTTTCAATGACCTATAATTCTTACTTGAAATGTTTTTTAAAATGATTCTCTGATGCAGAGTAATGAAAAATTGTGTAAAATAAGATTGCTTGTCACAGGAAGTGCAACAGGTTATAAAAACAGCATTTCAAAAGTTTTCAGAGGGATTGTTTGGATCTTGAAAGACTTAATTAATATACAAGGTCTTTTTAGATAGACTTGAAACTCATTATAAAAGACAGAATTAGGAAAGTTTTGTTGTGTTGAGGCAGCCATGCAGCATGGAGAGACACATTGAAAAATAAGATTTAAGATGTGGAATTAGACAAGATTCTGCAGCAAGACTTGAGTGCCAATCTAATGAGTTGGGACCCTCTTACTCAGTTAAAGGGGATGAAACAGTCAGAGTCCTGGCAGAAAACAGATGGCGCACTCCAAAGGATAAGTGAGAAGAATTTAATGAATGGACTACTTACAAATGTGTAGATGGGGTTAAGGAAAACCTAAAAAGGAAAATGAAATCAGATATACCCAGAGCTAACAACTGTGGGAAGCTGTTATCATCCTGAGTCTTCAAGGGCAGGGAAAGAGAATTTTGAAGAGTCACCGTAGCACTAGTTGTAGGAGAGGACTGCCCTACAGGCTGTATTTTCCCTTCAGTAATGCAGGAGGCGAGCCAAGGAACAAATGCCCCAACCTCAATCCCCTTCTGCCCTCTGATCCTTTGTCAATACCCTTTGTGGGCTAACCTTAACGGGATGCCCACTGTACACAGTTCATACTCAGTCCAGGGGTTTAGACCAAGTAAGGAAGGCTGGACAAAGCTCTGGAGAATCAGAGGCAATTTCTAGATCATTGAGCAACCGAAGGCTCTTGAAAAGGGTATCGATATGCTCTTACCTGTAATACAAGAAAGTGAGTGGCAGGAAATGAAAAGCAGAGAACAATTAGGAACCTTTGCCCAAAGGCAGGTAAGAAAAGAGAAGGACTTTTCTGTAGTGACATTTTGACAGAACTTTGAAAATTTCCATTTTATTAGCAAAATAATTGGGCTGAAATAAAAATTTCTGGTAATTCATATGTCTGCAATGCTTGTAGCCAATTTCCTACTTCCCCTGATTCATTTTCACAGTCAGGGGATAAAATTCTCTCATAAATTTACTCCTTATATAGCTTCAGTCAATTCTTTATACATTTTGAATATACACAATGATAATCTAGGTGTCTAGCAATGGATATGGAAATTTTAGCTTAGGTTTTATATATGAAGTAGAAAGTGTGTAGAATTATATCAATACCTCCCAGGCATACCTTTGGAAGTGAAATGGACTTATCTAAATAGACAGGCCTTAGTAAGTGATGATTCAGATCGGACAATTTTCTGTTGGAATGTAAAAAGTCACATAATGAAGAGGAGTGTCTGGCTACACTCTCACTGGTGTTTTTGAGATTTCTAGATTGAATTTTTAAAGATCCCTTTCCATCCTACTCCATGACTGATGAAGGGGTGATCAGTTTAGAGGTCCCATTTGCTTGCAGACACCCTGTTATCTGTTAAAGAATAATGGGATTTGAATGAGGTCAACGGTTAGTTGCGGGGAATGGAAGGGTATCAGTAGCTCCTTGTTAATGTCCTTTACAAATGTGTTCTTTGGTCTTTTTAAGAAATTTATTTGTTTTTATTGTTCATTCTATTACAGTTTTTCCCACTTTTTCTCCCTTTCCCTACCACCACCCTTCGTACCTTCTCTGCTCCCTAAGTCAATCCCCATACTGTTGACTGTGTCCATGGGCTGTCTTTGGTCTTTCTTGATCTAGTCTATGACAATCCATTTCTTCCAGATATTGAGGTCAACTGGATTTCACTCTTTCCCTGATAAATCCAATCGCTCAGCAAATCCTGTGAATTCAACCTCCCAAATATCTAGAATCTGGCCATGTCTCACCACTTCCAGGTTTCCACCTTGGTTCCAGCTCCCATCCTGTCTCCTACATGGGAGCTTCCCGTCCAGCTTTTCTTAGCTCAGCAGCCAGAGTATAAAATTCCTCAAAGCCTTTTAATGGCTCATGAAGTTCTACAAGGTGGGGCCTCCACTCTGATTTTATCTTCTCTCATTCTCTCCTTGCTCATTCCATTAAAGCCTCATTGGTCTAGCCACTCACTCTTTAAGATATTTATACAGACCTAGAGTACTTTCTTCATACCTATCCACCTGGCTGGCTTCCTCATCCCCTGTAATTCTTTACTGATAGGTCATGATCTCAGTGAGGTTTTCTTTGACTATCATTTCAGAACTGAGGCTCCTTTTCTTTGCTTTTATTTTTCCCATAGCATTTATCACCATCTAACATAATATGTATTTTCTGTTTTGTTTGTCTGTTGGCTTATTATCTGTTTTCCCAGTCAGAATGTAAGCTGTGAGAGCAAGGATTTTTGCTAATTTTCTTCTTTTTTTATCTCCCAGAGCTTAAAACCACTCCTATAAAATAGTAGGCACTCAAAACAAAACAAGTGGAAAAAAACCCCCAAAATTTTGTTGAATGTATTCAACAAATATAAAAATATAATAAAGATGTATTTACTTTATGACATTCTGAAATATTTTAAGTAAATAGAAAAATATTAAAAGCACACACATGTATAGGTATGATACATGTGTGTGTCTTCTGTATCTTCCTTGCTTCCTTCCTTCCCTCCTCCGTTCCCTCCCTCCCTCCCTTGTTCCTTCTACCTTTCCTTCCTCCCTTCTTTCCTTTCTTCCATTCATTTGCCTACCTACTTGCCTACAGACCTACCTAATGCCCATGGTATAATTGGAGGTGGAGGAGACCGAAGATTCAAACCAGCCTCTGGACAGCACATAAACCTTGTATTCTGTTGACACTCTGAGCACCAGGGAACACACACAGTGACAATGCAGCTTGACAGAAAATTGACTGTTTTTTTAAATGTGCCCTGTCCTTAACTGTGGCTTTAAATAAGAGGCTGACTGTCTTTCTTTGAGCTGTGACTCACTAGATATTTTATGAATGTCAATGCCTCTGGTAGATTAATCGAGCCCTTAACCTTTGATCTGATGAATCTATTGATACTATGACCCTTATGTATATTTTATAACTTATGAAACTTTGGGTACACAATCGTTACTATCATTTTTATTAAATATTACAAATATAAATACTAACTCTGTGATTTTTCCATAGTCTTACCGTGTGAAATTTCCTGTCTATATAGATTTTATTCCCATTAAAATAAATATCCTAGATGTTTAGTAGTAAATATTATAACTATAAATACAGTTTTGGGTTGTCCTTGTCTTCTCTGCAAAATGTAGTTGGAAATGAGATTCAGTTTTCCCCACAAGGGGAATGTGACTACTGCCTAAACTTTTCATGTTACTTTTAAAAAAATTAACTAGAAGTTCATTTATGGTTTTGTTCCTTTGACCTTATAGTACTATAATTAGCTTTCAAATTTATTAGTATGTTTTCAATACCATACATTTATTTTTTTCCTAAATTCCTCTGGAGCTCAATCTGACAGGAAAATGCTCTGAATTTTTAATAGTTATTGGTATTGATCTCTTAGGTCTATGAATGTATTCTATCTATCTACCTAAGCTTTTTCTTTAATAATAGTTTTAAATTTATAACAATATTGCAAAGATGGTACCACTGTTCCCATATACCCCACATCCTTTTCCTGCTATTAACATTTCACATTAGGCTGGTACATTTGTCATAATTAGCTAATATTGATACATTACTACTAACTGAAGTCCATAGCCTTTTCATATTTCCTTAGTTTTTACCCCGTATTCTTTATTTCTGCCTGGGGATCCCACCCCGTATACCACATTACAGTTAGCTGTCGCCAGGCTCTTCTCGGCCGTTACAATGTCTCAACTTTCTCTTGTTTTTGAGAACTTTGACACTTTTAAGGAGCAACAGTCAGATATTTTCATAGACTACCAATCAATTGTGATTTGTCTGCTTACAAGAATGTCGTGGGTTTGGAGAGGAAAATAACAGATGTAAAATACTATTTTTAATACATCATACTCAGAGTACTGTGATCACGATGATTTATCACTGTTGATATTGACCTTGATCACTTGGCAAAGGTACTATTTTTCAGGTTTGTCTACTATTAAGTTGCTGTCTGTCCAACCCCTTTCCATATTGTCTTCTTTGGAAGGAAGTCAATGTATTCAGCCCACACTCAAGGAGTAGGGAGTTATGAGCCACCTCCTAGAGGGCTACATATGTACATAAATTATTTATAATTCTTCTGCATGGGAGATTTGCCTTTTCTTCCTCTCTGTTTATATATTTAGGCAATCATTTATATCAGCGTGGACTCAGATATTTATTTTACATTTTCTGTTATAAGTGAATATTATTTTATCATCCTCAAGTTTTTCATCTTTGGATATGAGAGGTTTTTTACTTAGCCCCTGTATTCTTTTGACATCTACCATCATTGTGTGTGATTTTAGCACTTCTTTATTTTCTAATACTAGGCTTATCTTATATATTTTCCACCTCTACTGAAATCAGCCATTTCTAAAAGAAACCTGAGTTATTTTTTTAATTGGAGAATGGCTTTAGAGGCCAAGATCTGATTACTAATAACTTAGATGTAGTTGCTTCCAGTCCGTCTCAGCTGAAGAGCAAGGAAATGTATTCATGATACTAACTATATATGTATACATACTGATAAATATTTCCCTATATGATCATCTATATATGCAGTGTATTAAGTTAAACATAAGTTCATACTGATGTCTCCAACTATACTATACTATACTTTATATAGTATACATTACACTTTATAATATACTATACATTATATTATACTGTATAGTATACATTAATATTATATTTGTTTTCACTTTTTCATGGCCACGGCTTTCTTACAAGAGTCCTCTGCACTGGTGCACAGACAATAATTATGGGATAAGTACATGAATATCCTATTCATTCTCTGTCTGCTTCTGGGCTCCTTTGTTTATTCCTCTTCTTCATCTTCAATTTGGTATTCTCTAAAACTACCTTTTGCACAGAATAAACTGATATATGATACTTATTTGTGTGAAAGTATTTCTGTGGTTTGAGGATATACCTACCTGTCTCCCATGAAATCTGCTGCTGCAAACACTTTCATCCTTAAACGAGAGGCCCTTTTAGGTCTGGCTTTACCTCTTTTATAATTTACTATCCATAGCTTTCCACTTCTTTCAGCTTAGGGTAATCTATCCAAAATTTGGACATAATGGTAGCTTGGGTTTCATGCATCAAACTTCAAGTATTTGACCTAAATCTTAATGTCCTCTTTATTCCACTGAGAGAAGAGGCTTTTGACAAAATTCAGAAAGATGTGAACACTATTTTCACTCTGATATATCCATGCTCAAAAGCCATAGACCCAGAATAGCCTCATAATAAAATGAACAAAAGTGCAATGTAGGTAAAGAAAATATTGGTGGGAACATACTGCCACTCCCTACCATTTGGTTCTAAACCATAAGTTCTAGTATTACTAGATCTCTTCCACCCATCCTGGACTGTGGATTTTCATGGATGCTTTCCAAATTTGGACATAGAAAGAGAGCAGTTCTGTCATGAAACAATCTCTCTTGACTCTCTCACTGCAAAGCATTTCTCCCTTGCTGCCATTTTACACCCTCACTCCTGCCCTTAAAAGCCTTTTGTGTTTCTCCACTGTTCCCAGCAAGGATCTTGGCATTTGAGGTCACAGAGATGTGGTCAATTACTCTCGCCGCCTCTTTCTCCCCCCCGCTTGCCCTATGCGAACTACACAACATTACACAAAATGCTTGACGACCTGAAAACTAGCCCTGTGCATCCCTGGCTCCATGCTTTTCCTTTGCATTTCCTTTCAGCTGGTGTTAGTTGAACATTCATTCCTTTGACTTCGAGTTTCCTTTTCTTTCCGGTATTTTGGGAGATTTTATCATTGGTGTGCTGCATTTCACTGTGTTTATTTGTGGATTTTCTTTTGTTTCACACCAGATTTAACATCTAAATCTGAGGGCTCTTTGGGGGCCTTTAAAGCCACCCCAATAAGTAGCCAATCTCTACCTCACATGGGTTTTGAACACATTCCTCAAAGTGACAACAGAGGCCGAAATGTCATTTCATTACAGGCGAAGGCCAGGTTGGAGGCAGCTAATTGTAGTTTAGTTAAGCTAGTGTGCGTACTAATTACTGAGCCCAGGGGCGGCCACAGTTACCCCTGCAGGGCCCGACGGGGTTGGGGGGAGCCCTGCTTGGGAAGGCAGCAAGGCGCAGCTGCTGACCTGCGGCTCCGACTGTGATTTTCCTCAAAGAAGCTCATCGGATGAGTCATTCTCCTCAGAATGAGCAAAGGGACAGAGAGGACAGGCATATTATCCTATTAATTTTCTCTTGTCTGGGAGAGGGGAAACATTCCTATTGCTCTTTCTTAAAAAAAAAAAATAACCCTTTCTATCTCCCTTCATTTCCAGAAAAATCTCAGTCTATTAGGCTTACTCATATATTGCTTCCTTTTATTTACTACTTCTGGAATGTTAGATGTATGGTGGAACCTCTCAATTTCTTCTATATATGTCTTGGTTTTTGGATTAATCTATATTATCTCTGCAATACATTTGGATGGATTCCTAATACTGTTTTCTCATAAATTTTCTTATTGATTACATCTTGAGTGAAAGCTTTCCCATTATGGCAGACATTTATGAAGAAGTCCATCTTCTTGCTTGTGAATAAAAATTATATTTTAGCACATGTCTAGCTGTAGGGGAATTACTCATTTCACCATCTTTTTTTATAGCTAATTATGGTAAGGATATCAAGAACTGGCCAATATAATATAAACAGAAGTCTGTTGGGGCTTTTGGGAAATTTGCAATGTTTTAAAGGGAGATATTAGACCTAAATTCATTGGTATTGAGCAACTTTAAGAAGCACCTATCTTCAAGCTCTGTAATGTGAACACAAATAAGCCTGGGTTTGTTATTGGTCAGTGTGACCTTTTATCTTCTCTGAATTGTCTTAACACATTTGCTTTCTTTGTTAAAGATTGTATGTATGTATGTATGTATGTATTTATCTTGGAGGGGAACGGAGGGAGAATGAGAGGGAGAGACACATCAATCAGTTGCCTCTGACATACCCCCCAAGTGGGGACCTGCCCACATCCCAGGCATGTGCCCTGCCTGGGAATCAAACTAGCCACCTTTTGGTTCTCAGGCCTGCGCTCAATCCACTGAGCCACACCAACCAGGGCAAGTTTTCTTTTTTAAAATTATTTTTGTCTGCCCTGGCCAGTTTGGCTCAGTTTGTTGGGCATTGTCCTGCAAAGTGAAAGGTCGCAGGTTCAATTCCCAGTCAGGGCATATGCCTAGGTTGCAGGTTTGGTCCGCGATTGGGGAGTGTGCAAGAGGCAACCAGTCAATGTTTCTTTCCCTCTCTGTCTCCCTCCTTTCCCCTCTCTCTCAATACAAGAAAAAAAAATTCTAAATAAAATTTATTTTTATCTTTTTGAAGATCTATATGTATTCTGGATACTAATTCTTTGTTAGTTTTATGCATTGAAAATAATCTCATTCTGCTGCTTGTGTTTCCATTTTCTCTACGGTGTTCTTTTGTCCAGAAATTTCAAATTTAATGTGGTTAAATATACCACTATTTTCTCCTTGGCATA